>QAPG01000372.1:0-23710 GCA_004366825.1 Colletotrichum spinosum
TATACTACTTCTTTACTATATATAATAAGATATATATTCTCAAACTCTTTTATAGTTTTTAAGAGTTTTAATCTATAGCTATAAAATTATATTTTAAAAATAACTTAGAAATCTTATTAAAATATATTATTAAAATACTAAGGCTTAATAGTATTTATAAGAAATCTATAAAAACCTATATTACTACTACTAGAAATCTAATATTATATAGAGATATATATTTCTATAGTAATACCTTAGTTTTATCTATAGCTATCCCTTAAAAGCTTTAGAATATTTAGTTAATACTATAAGCTACTATTGCGATATATAATAGTAATACTATTACTATTAATAATAAGAACCCCCTATTTCTTTAAATAGTTAGTAATATATTATTTTAACTATATATATATAATAGAGTTATAACTTTTCAAGTTATATAATATATATAAGTAGCTTATATTTTCTAAACTTTAGCTAAAAACTCTATTTTATAGTATACCTTATAGCTAAGAAGTAGTTAGATATAATATTAATACTTGATTTCTATGACAAACGTATTATTATAATAATAGATTTATTATTTAAAGTATTAATTAAAACAGAAGTTAAAAGTACTATTATTAATAGTGTTATAGGAATTACTTAATATAACCCTATCATCTATAACAATTATAAATATCTTAAGTTTTATATTATTAATAAAGTTAAGAATAAAGATATTAATAAGGTATATAAAAAGTCGAGGCTTATAATCTAAAGCTTTAGAGATAATAGTAAATTTAAAATATTAATATAATTACTAATAATCTAATAAAGTAGCTACTAATGAATTTTAGCTATAGCTTTAGCTTTCTCTTAGTATAATAATATAATAATATAGCTTTAAGATATTCTATAAGCCTATATTTAAGTTAAAATAGAGTTTATAAAATACATTATAATTAAACTATTTTTATACTTTAAAGACTAATACCTTCTAGGCCTTATTATAATTATTATTAAACTGCTATATAGTCCTATTAAAACTAATATTGATTAATAGGTAATTGATTCTAAATATTATAAAGAGTAACTATAAATAGAGAAATTAATATATAATTCATACTTCTTTATCTTATATTTTGAAAAGAATATATGTAGCTTTATAAATATAAAAACTAATAATACCTTTAGCTTCTTAGATACTACTTTCTTATAATATAAAGATAAGGAGCCCTAAAGAGTCTTATTTAAAATAAAACTTAAAATAGTCTTCCTAAAAGTAGTACTATTAGTATCTAATAGAAGTACCCTATTTCTTAATGATAATACTTTCTATTTATACTAAAAGTACTAAAGGTAAAAGCTTACTTGTATTAACATATATATAATACCTAAAGTACTTAAGAACATATGTATCAAATAATATATATATAAAGTATACCTTATTCTAATATATTAACTTAAAATACTATTTAACCTCTCTTATATAGTATAAAAATAATAGCTTTTAGGTAATAATATTACTATACTTAATAAATACCTTAAGTAGTAAATTAAACACTTTAATTATAACTTTAACTTTATACTACTTAATCTTTCTAAAATAAACTTCTATATTTTTATTAATAGCTTATTTACTAATAATACTAGCCTCCTATTTAACTTAAAATTCATAATAATCTCAGGTTAAGAAACTGCTATTAGCAATAGTTAATTCGACTTCTATAGTAACTTTATATATTAGCCTTCTATAAAAAGTAGATAAGTTACTAGGAGTATATTTACTTTAGAGATTTATATAATAATAACTAGTGTAAATCTTACTTATATTATTATTATATTACTTAAGAAGGTTTTCTAATACTAAGAACTCTTTTAAATCCTAAGTATTATACATACTAACTTATACTTATTCTATAAACACTTTATAAAGCTTAATATTACTAAGGAAAAATACTTTATAATTAATATTAAAATATTAAAATAGTTATATAAATACTATAAACTCTATAACATATAGTAAGTTAATAAAGATGATAATATTACTAATACCTTTATAGAAAGCATATTAAACTATACCCTTAAGCAATTTATTAGTTTAAACTATATAACTATTTAATTAGAAAGAAAGGTAACTTAAATAGAATAGATAAATAGATATTTAAGTATTATAAAAGTAAAAGGTAAAGATTACTAAAAGTACTATTTTCTACATGAATAAATAAGTATTAGGATTTATAGTAAAAAGAAAAAGTTGCTAGTATTCGTTATATTATACTATATGGTATGTAGTAACTACATGTATTACTATATATATAGTAGTATGCTTTCTACGCCTTACTAGTAATAAGTACTAAGTACCTAACACTAGTTATAACTAAACGTGTAGTAATTAGTAAGGATTTATTATACTATAGGTCTAGAGTTTTATAGAGTACTATATACTTTATAATATAATAATAATAATAAATAACTAAAATACTAGTTTACATCTATATAGCAAGATCACATACAGTATATACTACCCTCTAAATTAACTAACAAGTATACTATGCTATATATAAAGAGATAATATTAAAGTATCAATTGAATAGAAGAAATAGTAGAAGTAAAACTCTATTAAATAAATTTCTAGAAATATATTAGAATCTAGCTATAAGAAATATAATAAAACTACTTTAATAAACTTTTAAAGAATTAGAATACTTATATATAAAACAGTAACTTTATACTTAACTAAACTATTAGGATTCTAGCTATTTGGCTATTGCTTATATTTATCTTCATATTCCACTTTAAATAACTAAAGGCTTGAGTATTATTTGTTATTCTAATTCTTCTATATTCTCTTTTTACTATAAAAAAATCAATTGTTAGAGATAAAGGTTTTACTACTTCTTATTAAGTATACTCTAGATTGATTAAACTATAATATTAGGATTCTCAGTAAATAGACTACTTAATAGTCTAAGTATAATAGAGGTAAAAAGTCTATATTAAATCATATTAACCTCTCTAAAAACAAGCCTTTTTTAAGTATTAATACTCTAAAGTTTCCTACTTCTAGTAGAATTCAAACCTCTTATTATTATAATAAACTTAAAAGAAACTATCCGAAAGAACCTTAAGCGCTATATAGAGAGTATATAAGAAGGCAGGATGGCTTGTATTACTACTACTGAAATATAGAATTTGCGGAGTATTTAAATCTTTAAAATACTAGTTTATAACATAGCTTGTAGCTTATAGCTTGGCTTTATAGCCTATATAGCTATATGTATTTTATCATATAGACCCCTAGGTATTAGATATAATTAATAGATAGAGAAAAATGTTCCTAGTAGTTTCTAAATATAAATAAGTATTTAAAATAATTAAATAACTATTTCGAGGTAAGAATAATGAAGCTCTTAAGTATAAGTAAAAGCAACAGGGCTCTTTAGCTTTCTAAATATTATTTAACAATTCTAAATAGCTTCTACTATTTAGAACTAGCTTCTCCTATCCCTTTTAATATTCTAGAGAATAGGGGAATTCTAAATATAACTTCTTAAATTTCTCTAGTATTCTATAAAATACTACTACTTTCTTATTTTACTTTAGAATTATATAGCTACGCGAGATCAATATATAATAAACTTAATAGTATACTTTTTGAAAGTATATTATATAGAATATAGCTATTTAGCTAAATGAAATTACACAAATTATCTTTTTAAAATACTTCTTATTTACTATAATCTTTATATTTAATATATATTATTCTGCTAGTAGTATAGATTTCGTGTTCAAAATATTTGGTTCTAATAAAGGCTAAAGCTTAATAAAAGCTGAAGTTAAGCTATTAAGTCACTTATATTATTTTCTTATATATAAAACCTATTTGTAGAATATTTAGAGAGTATATTTTAATTGATCCCTAATATTAAAGTGATTACTTGTTAAAGTAATTATAAAAAAATAAACTTTTAACTTTTTAAGCTATTAGGATTATTGTTTTAAAGTTAGATCTACTATATTAAATATATAGCTTGAAGAACATTATATAGAATATTAACCTTACTCTATAGCTTAGTTAAACTAGAATACTATACATAGATTCTTAAGTTTTCTCTTTTTCCCTAGAAATACTAAATAATATATAATATATCTAAAAAGATATATTTAGATTTCTTAAATATAACTATCATAAGTTAAATCTATTATAGTTAAAAGAATATGTTTAAAAGTAATTAATCTAAGTATAAGGAAAGTAGAGAGATAGAAGGTAAGAAAAGTTAAAGATATAAGTTATTTAATAGTTAGGCTTTAGGTTTTATTAGGTTTTAGTTTTTATTAGGTTTTAGGTATTATTAAGTCTTAGTTTGTATTAGGTTTTAGTTTTTATTAGAATTTAATATATAGAATAATACTTTTATACTACTAATAGGATAGGATAAGTAAGATATAAAGGTAATAGTAAATAGGATATATTTGTCGAATTAATTATATTATTCTTCTTAGATCTAAAATCGCTTAGGAGACTATAGAAGTACTAGATACCTAGTGGGAGTATATTAATATAATCCTATAAAGTATATATATATAGTATATCTCTTTTAATCCAATATACCTCTTTAAAAAGAAATCTCTAGAGCTTCTCCCTATTTATAGAAACTTTATAAATAGATTTAAAAATAGAATCTTTTATTTATAAATCTTTTAAGAAAGTTATATAACTTCTAAACTTTCTTCTTTAACTTTTCAAATAATAATTAGTAGTTATATAAAGGAGTATTATAATTAATTAAGTAGTATTAGTCTTAGTTTTAATACTTACAGTTTTATTAGCTAAAAGCTCTTAAGTTTTAATATAAATTATTAACTTTATTAAATAGCTATATATCCTACTTCTTCTTTTTTTTTAATTATAAATTTTCATTAAATAGTATATTAATCTTTAAAATAAAATCCTTTTACTATTATATTACTAATTTATATAGAAATCTTACGATATCTTTTCCTATTTCTAGAAAGTCTCCTAAAGAAGTTCTTATTACTTCTAGTATATCCCCCAGTAATTTTAAGTTTATATGAGAAATAATTAAAAGTAGTCTTTTATCTATTATTAATATAGCAATTAATAGTAAAACTACTAATAAAAATAATGAGAATATAATTAATAATAAGAACTTTAAAAAGGAGATATTTTATTATTTTAAAAGAGCTATAAAGTATATTATACCTACTTCTAAATTATCTACTCCGACTTCTAAAAGTAGAAGAAACTTACTACTACTAAGAGGTTTCTCATAGTTAAGATAACTAAATCCTTTATATTTAAAGCTATTAAGGTAATTCTAATTCTATTTAATTATAAATATAAATATATAAGTAAGGATAATAAAGAAGAGCTTTATAATTCCTATTTTAATTATTTATCTTTTTTTATTAAGAATTATAATACTTTTAAGATCTATTACTAAAGTTCCTATTACCACTATAAATACTATTTTATTAGTAATACTTATAATTCTAATATAAAGAAGATTGTTTATTTCTATATTAACTTTCTTATTATTCAAAATAATAAGAATATTAAACTTATAATAAGTATTTCTTATATAGATTCTAATTAGTTTTTCTAATTCTTATATTTCTAAATAGTATCTATTGAGTATTAGGAGTTTAATAATACTATTACTACTATTTATACTAATTATAATAAGAGTTATTTAACTCTTATACCTATTCTTTATATTCTATTTATAATTCTTATAATTCCTATAGTTCTTATTATTATTATAGTTTCTTTAAATAACTTCCTTATAAGTAGTATTAATAGTATTAGCTTTCTCCCTCTAGGTAAAAGTTTAATTATTAGTTTGTATTATTCTCTCAACTTTTATTTCTTATTCTATTTAAATAGCTATACTTCTAATACTTTTTTAAGTTACTTCTTAATACTTATAAGTAAGTTACTTATTATAATAGTCCTTTAGAATTGTAATATAATAGTTTAATTTATTATTTCAGGTTTTAACTCTAGAGAATTTAATTTAGTTTATAGGTTTTATATTTTTAGATATTCTTTTACTTATAAGCGTTAGTTTTAAATTAAAGAATACTTTGCTTTTTTATATTTTTAGATTTTATAATAATCTTATATAGTTTGGTATTTATTTATATTGTATATTAATTCTATTTAAAAAAGCTCAAGCTATACTTCTTTATTTATCTTTAGATTATTTATATGATTTCTTTTAAAGAAGTCTTACTTATAATTTAAATTCAATTATTTTTGAAACCTTTTAAATAGTTTTATTAGTAGAACTTTAGTTAGACTATGTACTACTAGTTATACTAAAGAAGTATAAATAATTAATAATCTTTTTTTAGAAATCTCTTAGTAAAACTAGTAGTTATAAATATCTATATATTTTAAATATATTTAAAGTCTTATAAATCTTTTAGAGATAAGATTTACTATCTAGAAGTTATTATATTAAATTTTAATTACTACTAATTAGTTCTTATTAATAGGGAATTTTATTTCTTTCAAGCTCTTTATTAGTAGCTAGAGTTATAATAAGGTTAATAGGCAGCTTATAAATAGTACTTCTTTTACTATTAAAAAAAGAAAAAATAACTTAATTTTTATAGTTAATATTATAACTATAGATTATTTTATAGCTTTCTAAATGATATTCCTTGTAAATAGTTTTATTATAAAACCTTAAAAGCTTTTTTAATCTTATATATTATCTCTAAAGCTTATATCTAAAGAGACTATTAGAATATCTTCTAAGTTTCTAAATATTATATTATATTCAAAATATAGATATTAAGCTTTATATATATAGTTAAATATTTAGTTTACTACTTCTTAATACTAAAAGCTAGAGTTTTAATTAAAATAAGCTAATTAGCTAGTTATAAATATCTATATATTTTAAATATATTTAAAGTCTTATAAATCTTTTAGAGATAAGATTTACTATCTAGAAGTAAATACTAAAAGCTAGAGTTTTAATTAAAATAAGCTAATTAGCTAGTTATAAATATTATATTAAGTTTTATTATAATTACTATATAAAGTATTATATTTATTTTCTTTTAATAGAAGTTTATCTTATAATATAAAGTTTTCCTTTATATAAGAGGAGTTCTAAATATACTATAAGAGATTTACTTTTTACTTTAAATTAATAGTTTTTTAATAGGAATTTATAAGTTTTCTCTATATATAGCTTATAAGAGCTATAGTTTTTAAGCTTCTCAATTATATAAGAATTTAATATCAAAAAACTATTATAAGTCTTTTCTTTTCTTAAAGTAGTATTATAACTAGAGGTTTTATATAATTTCTCTTATAAAACTTTTATATATTTCTAAAAAGACTAAGATGTAGTAATTAATATAAAAGAAGAAGAAGACTTGATCTTTATATTAGTAATAGTCTTCTCTAGAGATATAAGAGAACTATAAATCTCTAAAGTTTTTCTCAAAATATTATTATTATAATATAAAGAATTACTACAAACTATAGAATACTTTCAAAAGCTGTAGAATTCTACCTAATATCTTATATCTGAAGAGTATTTATATATAGATCTTTTTATTAATCTTGATATAAATAAAAATATTCATTATATTATACTATAAGAACCTGAAGTTGAAATATATAGTAGTTACTATAAGTATTCTAAATAATATTCCTATAAGTATTACTATATAAATATTATACTTATCTTTAGATTACTAATCTTTTCTTATAATTAGGTAAGCTTTTAATTTTAATAACTATTTATACTTATTAAATTTATAAGTATAGACTTAGTAATACCTAAAGACTATTTAGTTTCTTATAGTTAGCTTATCAACTTCAATCTATAATTATAAGATCTAATAGCTTCTTAAGTATACTTCTTTAGTTTTTGAAAACCTTTAAGCTAATAAGTAAATATCCTAAAAGCTTATATCCTTTTTTATATAATTTAAATATTCTTCTTAGCTTATAAGTTATTAGTATGATATTCAGAAGAAAGGTAATTCTTATTAATATATATTTTTAAAACTTTAAGATTTTATATTATATTATAGTAATTAGAATCTTCTTAAAGATATATAAAATCCTTCTTAATCTTATTTTAAGTTTTTCAAACTATTTAAAAGTAGTAAGTAATTAGCTAAATAATTAAAATACTATTTATATTTTTCTTTACTTATTTTATATACTAGTAGCCTTATTACTATTTACTCTAAATTATCTATTTTTATAGGATTTTGAAATTAATTAAATTTTAAATATCTATCTAAAGAAATAATTAGTTTTATATAAATTCTAAGATTTTTATATATCTTATATCTTATTTAAAAGACTACTTTAAAAGATATTTATAAGATAAATCTTATTATAAATAAGATCTATAGCTATACTTTCTCTATATATTCTTTTTTTAATACTTTTTTAAAAACTACTTTAAAACTTACTAGTTCTAAAGAGGGAGGAAGAATAAGCTAAAGTTTAAATCTTATTTTAGAATAAGTAGGTCTCTCTTTAGAATTTTAAATACTTACTTATTTAATACTTATTTTAATTAAAAATTATTTAGTAATTTTATCTACTTCTTTATTAGTATCTTATCTTATAAGTATACCTTTTAATTATTCTATGAGTTTAGTAATTCTTTTTTAAATCTCCTTAAGGTTTATCTATAATATCTTATATATAAACTCTTTGAAGTTACTATTAAAGAACTCTTATTAAATATTATATCTTAAATTATGAAAACTTCTTTTTAAAAAGGGTTCTAGATTTTAAAAGAGTTATTTAAAGTATAATTTACTAGGAATACTAATAGAGCTCTTAGTATAAGTTTTTAATAATAGTTTTATTTTAATTAAACTTTATAAGTTATTATATAAATATAATATCTATATACTTTTAAGTAAGAGAAGTCTAGAGTTAATATATAAATATTCTTATCTTTCTAGAAATATTAATAGAACTATTTATATAGTATCTTCTAGTTTTATAAGGTTAAGGAAGTATAGTTATATATATATATAATTATTATAAGGATTTCAAACTATAGATTATAAAGTAGAAATATTCTAATAACTATAGACTTTATATACTTTTTAATTATTACTATTATTCTTAATATTCTTCTATTTTATATTTAAGTATTTAATATAGAAAGTTTAAACTTAATACTTTTTTTATAGATTTCTATTTAGATTACTTTATACTTTTAGATCTTATTATCTACTTTAATCTCTTTATATAAGGATATACCCTATAGCCTATATGGAGAGTTAGGATAGTTAGGATTAGATTATATATTACGTAATATAGTAGCTTTAGGCTACTATGAGATAAAAGCTTTCTTATAGCTACTACTAGTTAGCCTACTAAGTTAAAGTCTTATAACCTATAGAGATTTATTTTTTACTACTATACTTTTCCTTACTAGGCTTTTAATTATTACTTTATAATTCTTCAACTTCTACTTCCTAGAAAGATAAAACTAGGATTTAGTAATAGCTTTATTATAATAAATAGTTGCTGAATACTTAGGAATAATATTAGAAGTAATAATAATACCTAAAATTATAGCTACTAAGACTACTAGTAAACATATAGTAACTATATTACCCGAATTTTAAAAAGGGGCTATTATAATAATACTTATATACCTTTTTAAATAATAATCCTCCCTTATAGAGATAATATCAGCTTAACTATCTAGTAGCAAACCTATAATAACCCCTATACTATTAATTCCCAAAATAACCCTTAAATATAAGGACTACTTAAAACTTCTTAATCACCCTTATAGTTTCTTTTATAAAAATACCACTTTATATAAAATCGAGGATTAACTAATAGCAATTCAAGATAATTACTCTTTACGCCTAAAAGCCTCCACAGTATATAAGATTTAGTAAGTTATAACTAAACTAGTATATAGCCTACAGACCTAGTAGTATAACTACTACTATATATTATTACTAGACTTTATATAAACTGATTTTATAATATTTATTTACTATTTATTAACTAACCCTATCTTATAAGAATTATACTTATAGAGTATATTTTATATATTTCAGCACGAGGGCTAGTCCCTACTAAAGTTCTATATTGAATAGTTAGCAATCTATAGAGCTTTAAATACCCCTATAGAAGTTTCGAGATTTCATATATTTACTTTCTTCTATTACCTTAAAACTAGATTATAGTAATATTTATAGTATTAGAAGTTTAATACTTAGATATTTCAAGTTATAGCTTTAGTAGCTAAATACTTATAGGAAACATTATAGCTTTAAAAGGATATTATTAGTAGTATTAATAAAAGGGTAACTAGTGTTAAAAAAGCTTTAAGCCTTAATACTACTAAAAGCTTAGCATCTAGCTACTATAAGGATATTCTAGAAAGAATTCTAAGATAGCTATATTTTAAGAACTAGCTTTTATACGAAATATATAGTAAGTTTAATTATACTATAACTACTTACTACTATAATAAATATTATACAAAGTATAATAAAAAAAACTACTTTATAAAGTTTTACTATTCTAAAAATATTACTAGAAGAAGTTATAATATTAAAGGAATATTAAGAGGTAACTTATAAAAAGCTCTAGGAGAGAGAAAGTTACGCTATTTTAAAAATATAGCTAAAAGTATAATACTATAGTATATTAGGGGGATAATCTAGCTGAAAGTATTACTAAAAGTATACTAAAAGTACTTTAAAGGGACCCTTATTAGAGGTTAATACTATAGCGAACTAAAGTAATATTATTAATATATATACTAGCGCCCTACTATTAGAAAACCTTAAAGAGTTTTAATACAATAGAATAAAGTTAGATGCTTTAGTTTTTACCTAAAGATTTACCCTAATTAACTTAATCTACTATTAGATACCTTATAGTCTAATTAGCTATAGGATAAAGTTAGAAACTTTAGTTTTTACTTAAAGAGTTTTTCTTATATATTAACTATTATTTATTATTATTATTTGAACTATTTTTAATTATTCTAACTATTATTCAAACTACCAAACAGTTAGCAACTAGTTAGTAAAACTATTTAAAATAACTGTATAATATTTATAAGCCTTAGGAGCTAAAATTTATAAAAAGGGGGATAGTTATAAAGATATACCCTATAGCTTATATAGAAAGCTAGAATAACTAGGATTAGATTATATATTATGTAATATAGTAGCTTTAAGCTACTATAGGATAAAAGTTTTCTTATAGCTACTACTAGTTAGCCTACCAAGTTGAAGTCTTATAACCTATAGAGACCTACTTTTTACTACTATACCTTCCCTCGCTAGGCTTTTAGCTATTACTTTATACTTTAATTATAATTTTATATATTATTTTTTAGAAGTTAAAAAGCTTTCTAATTATAGATAGAACTTCTTCTATTTTCTTTGAATAAAAATAGAAGTTTTATATTAAACTAGTTATTTAATCTATAAAGATTACTATTAATATATAGTTCTTATAGTTTTTATTAAAATTGTAAAAACTAATAATAATTCTTTCTTCTAAGTTAATATATTATACTACTTTTTTAGAACTCTATATATTATTCTATATATCTTCCCTCTTATATATATATTATAATCTATAGTTAAAACTATATAAAATTAAGATTTCAATCTTATTCTTCTAATAGATATTAATAAGTAGTTTATTATTTTAAAATTTAAATACTCTAGCTTTATATACTAAACCTCTTAAGATTTAAATATAAAACGCTTTTATATAGAAGTAGTATATTTATATTACTATTAAAACTTAAGAGGTTAGTTTTAAAGTAGAAGCTTTATAACTATTAATATTTCAAAAGCTACTTCTTTTAGAAAATTGTATTTAAGTATATATTATCTACTTATAATTTCAAAAGTATAGAGATAAATCCTATTTATTCTTTTAATATAGTTGTTTCTTAAGTTTTAATCCTATTATAAACTTCTTTTATAAAGCTTCTTAAGTGAAATTAAATTGCTTATAAGATTAGAATATAGTACTACATTATAGAACTATAGCTTTATAGGCTTATAAAAGCTTTAAATAGTAATTATTATAGTATTATATCTTTTAAGAGGGATCTTCTAAGTTTTAACTTAGAAGTAGTTATTTATAGAGGATTCTATAAAACTTTGAAACTACTTTATATTATTAAATTTATATATTATTAATCTTAAAATTAGAATTATAAAACTTGTAAAAGTATAAAGTTTATTTAAAGCTATTGAAGTTATATTTATTATATTATAAGACTATCTATATAGTTAAGAAGTTGAAGTTGAGTCTATAATTTTCCTTATATATCTTATGAAGTTTTTATTAGATTTTATCTTTCTATTTAAAATATTTTAGATTCTTTAGTTAGACTTCTAGGTATAATATTAGATTTCTTTATTAATATAGAAGTATTTTAAGAAAAGGTATTTTATTTAATAAATCTTATAGCTAGTATTTCTATTTAATTTATATTCTTTATTATTATTTAAATCTTATTTGTAATACTTATTAGTATTATATTAGTTAGGAGTACTTTTTCCTCTCTAGATTTAATTTTAATTTTAACTTTTAGTAAGAAGAAAAGGTCTTTCTACTATTTGTTTATTATTAGTCTAAATATCTATAAGGCTAAATATCCTTCTTATTAATTTGTTTTTTATTAGAATGATCTTCTAGTTTAAAATAAAGAAGTAAGTCTAGCTTATAATTTTAGTAATTATTAGATTGTTATTTTAAGTTTTCTAAAAATTATAATTTAATATAAAAAGATTGAAAACTTAATCTAAATATCTATAAGAGTTATAATATATTCTATAAATTAAATAGTAGGCTTATAAGTATTTGGAATCTCAGTTTTAAAATATTTCTAAATAGCTTTCTCTTATTAAGAGACTTAGGCTTTTATATCACTTTTAGAATTTAACTTCTTCTTTATAAGCTTTATAAATATTATTTACTATTTTATAATTACTTCTACTTTCTTCTCTATCTTACTATAGTTTATATAGCTTTTAAGCTTAAACAGCTAGATATTAAGACTTCTTATCATATTATAAGAATACTTTAAGAAATCTAGAGAAACTATATTTGTAATATATTCTTATACTATTTATATTTCTTTTATCTTCTTATAATATATTTTTGTCTAAAAGATATATTTAGTTTATCCTTTCTTATAAAAGGCTATATTAGTAATTAAGAAATACTTAAGGATTATAGCTTGTAAAATAATATCTCTCTTAAAAAGAATAATCCTAATATCTTTTTTAATTTTAAGAGTTATAATTTGGGATTAAGATAAAGCTTATAATAACTATTTAGTCTTTATTAGGGAGTTAGAAATCTTAGGGATTTTTAGTTTAATAATAAGTTTTATATATTTTGTATTAGATTTCTTTAAGAAGGTTTTATTATAAAATAAGGGGTTTATAAAGTTTGAGAAACTATAGAACTAGTATAGGGATTTAATTTAATTAATTTAGAAAATTTCATCCTTTAGGTTATTTAAAATAATCTTTTCAAAAGAAGTAGATATTTCTCTTTAAAGCCTTAGGAGGTTTTTAATTTAAATAGTTCTTCTATCAATATATATAAGATTCTTAATTATTAAATTAATTGTATTATTCTTCTTAGATCTAAAATTGCTTAGGAGACTATAGAAATACTAGATATTTAGTAGGAACGTATTAATATAATCTTGCGAAATATATATATATATATATATAGTATATCTTTCTCAATCTAATAACGCTTTAAAAAGAAGTAAAACCTATAATTTTATTTAATTTAATAATTAAACTCTATATAATAACCTTTAAATAAGTATACTCTCGAGTTTATTATATATTAATTTTAAGTAATTATATTATTCTAACGTAAAATATAAAGGTAATAATATTCTATAGAATACTAGAGATATTTAATAAGTTATACTTAGTCTTTCCTATTATTTTTAAGATTCTAAAATATAGAAAGATTCTAAATATAAACCTTTAAGTATTTACAATACTCTCTAGAATACTATTAGTTTTTATTTAATCTTAAAGATATATAGCTATGCTATACTTTAGTTTATATATTATAATTATAATATATTATACTCTATAGCTATAGTAGCTTATATATTTTATTAAGATATATACATTATAATTATAATACTCTATATACTATAGCTATTATAACCTATATATTATAGCTATAACTAGAACTATAGTAATAGTATAATCATTATTATAACTTTAAAATATATTTTCTATATAAGAACTCTAACATATCTATAAGTAATAGTTAAAAGTAATTAATTGTATTATTAATTAAATTACTAGTTATCTTTCTATTTAATTATTATCATTAATAATATATTAATTAAGTCTGTATATTAAGAAAACCACTTCTACTATATTATATTTCTTTTAATTACATAGTTAGCAGTAATAAAGATTGAACTATTAAGCTATCTATATATATTCATTCTAATTAGTAATAGGTTTAGTTCTGCTTAGCCTAAAGATTCTATATTTTAATCTTTAGAAGATTGTCTTTTATATCTGTTTTTAAAACTAAATCCTTATAATAGAATCTATAGAAATATCAAGCTTTGTATTATTTGTATAAAAATCAAACATCCTATTAGGACTACTCTATTTTTATAAAGACTCAACCTTATGTGAAAAGCTGTTTTAAAACCTGAAAATCCTGCCTTTCTATTATTTTTAGCCTTTTTTGATTCTTTAGAGATTTGAAATTGATTTTCCATGAATTACCTTTTCGAATTATATTTACCGTTATTTCTTCTATAGTTTTAAATTACTTTAATAGTAAAAGGATTAATATATATATAAAATTAACTACTTTTATCTCGAATTTTATCTTGATTTGCGATTGGGGTTATAAAGAAGGAAAGGTTGATTTTATTTGAAAAAGAAAGAGAAAATACTAAGACTTAGGTTTATAATATCTAGATTTATTCCTTAAGTTATATTTTTATTTTAAATATAAAAGAAAGGATACGACTTTTCATTTCTATTACTATAGAAAACATAATATCTTTTCATATTGTTCATTATAAGATTTCTATATCGGGCGTTTTGTGAAAGTTCTTATAAACTATATACTTTAGTAATTTATTCTATTTCGATAAGACAAATAGTAGTTCTACAAACATTACTATTTCTTAATTGATATGAAGGGGTAATTATAAAATCTAATCTATTTATATTAAAGTTTTACTTATTAGTAAAGATATTTCTATAGATATTACTAGACATATTAGTTTTAAGAATGATAGTGGAAATAAAAAAGCTCTAAGTTATATATAACTATATTAAAAGATAACCTTTTCCAAATAATTAAAGATAATATAGATATCTTTTCAGATACTTAGATATTTATAAGAACTCTATGATCTTTTAGGGTTTACTAATAAACTTTTAATTTCTAAATAATTCTTGAATATTGTTTTAAGTAACTCTTATAATATAGGAGGATTTCTAAATAGAATTGAAGAATTAGTCACATTTATGTTTATAATACATTAGAAGTACCTGAGTAGATAATTATTATATATATCCCAAATAGTCTTAATTCTAATTATAACAACCTGATTATTTCTATAATTTAGAATCTTAAGTTTAATATGGAAGCTTGTATTTTAAATTCTTTATTTCCCAATATATTAGATAAATTTAGAAGAACCAATAAAAGTTTAATTAATTATATTGAAAGCACTTGGAAAAATAAGGTTTTTAGAGTTTTTGAAATGTCTTATAAAATAGAAAGAAATTTCTTATAAAACCTATGAAGAATGAATTGTACTAAGGAAAGTTATATCTTTTTCTATCTAGAAAAACCTCTAAACTAATTAAAGAATATACTAATAAGAAATCATAATAATAAGAAGAAAAAGTCTAAGAAGAGAGATTCAGAATTTATTAATATTACTTTAGTTGAAACTGAAAAGAATATTAAAGTAGAAGATAGATCATGAGAAAATAAAGAAAGTCTTAAATCTAAAGACTTTATTTCTAAAAAATAGATTTTAATATATCTTCTGAGGAATAAATATATTTATAATATATAAGATTTCTCCAAAGCTCTATATAGAAATATTCAATATTGAGAATATTAATAAAACTCTTAACTCTTCAATAGATTTAGACATTACTAGAGATTCTAGGAATTCAGCCAGAAAGAGAAATAATAGAAATATTTATCTTTACTTAAATATAATAAGTACTATTTATATAGGTAAAGGTCAGTCTATTCTATATAATATAAAGCTAGTTTTAAAATAGATTAAATAGAAACGTACTACATACCTTATACTGAGAATAATAGATGATTCAAGAATATCTCTAAAAGATTAAACCTTCATGTTAAAAAAGGTTTATTCTATTCTCAAATTAAGAATTAATTTATTCTTTTAAAGTAAACTCAATAAATACTATAGGAGTTGTATTAATTCTCTAAAAAGCCGATACCATATAATATGAAGATAAATTCTACTTTTCTAGGAAGATTTAAAAGAAAGAATTTATACAAACTTAATATTCCTACTTTATAAAAGAAGATTATTCTTTCAACTACTATATTTAAAAATATTCAGGTTTTATATGACTATTTAGATTATACTAATATGAAGGTTATTAATAGTTTTCAAATTAATACTTTACATTTATCTTATAAATTAAATAAGACAGATACTCTTTCTATTTAGAAAGTCTATATTAAGAGAAGCTTTACTAACAATACAAATAATATTAATAAAGAAATAGAAATAAAGTTTTTAGTATTTAGATTATATTAACTTAGATTTACATAGACTTATAACTCTTATAATATTTAATAAGTTAAGCAGATTTACTCTATTTATTAACGAATTCATGAGGTTGAATATAGTACTGAGGTAAGTAAAGCTATAATAGTAGGTATTTAAATAGTTAACCTATTTATTTACATTATAAAGAATAGAAGGATTAATATATATATTTATCCCTATAATACATAATATAGAATTTATAAATATATATATATATATATTATAACCTAAATATAAATATTATAAATAGAAATTACTTGTAATATATTATGTTTCTAATCAATTAAATATAATATCTACTAGTTATAAGCTGATATCGATTAGTAATATTTTATGACTATGAATATTCTTTATTATTACTTAACTATAGATTAGATAAGAATAACTAAACGAACTAAAATTACGATATTCCGTGAAGAAATATCTAGAAGCATATTATAAAAATAGATAACTTAAAACTATTATAACTTTATATTACTCTAAAATACTAATATAACTTCTAGAATCTTATATCATAAAGATAGGAAAAGGAAATAAACTCGTAGTAACTGATTACTTTAATATTACTACTATCTAGTATATAATAAACTAATAACCTGAATATCTATTAACTTATTGAAATAAACATATTGTAATAAGTATAATAAGATTAATATAAACAAAAAAGAAAGATCCATAGTAAACTACTATCCCTTACTATAATCCCCTAGTATCTTATATATAATTAATAAATAGAGAGATAATAAAAGATTAACCTAATAATTAAAATACTATAATACACCTTCCCTTGATAATAATCACCTAAGAACTGAAAGCTATCTAAATCTTAAAATAAAAGTTTGAGTAAATAAGGTACTTCTAAATATGTCATAATAAGAAGGAAGAAGTTTTAAAACAAACCTTGTTTTCTTTAATAAAGAAGTCCTAAAAGATAAGATAGAAAGGCTAGTAGTATAAAATAACTATACACACCCTGATACTTCTTCTTATATATTGTATAAGTAATTATTACAAGCATTCTAGTAAACATATTTAGAAAACTAGTAAATCTATAATATCATAATAAATAATACTAGAGCTAAAAGTCTTATTAGACTATTATCTACTACTCCTATCCCTAAGTATTCTCTGAGTATTTATCTATATATTACTAACGCATAAGATCAACTAATATTACTCGGTAATAATATTAAGAGTATAGAATAGATATCTAGATACATAGCCACCTAGCTAAATATACTTACCCTATATTTTAGAAACCTAAAAGAAAGAATTAATGATTCATAATAGAATTAGAAATATAAAGAAAAACAACTATAACAGATACTATAAAACCTAAATAATATATACTACTTAAGTAAAATAAATTTAACTACTTACTTAATAAATACAATAGTTTTCATTTTTCAATTCCCTCTCTATAAGATATAAAAGACAAAGACGTCTCTATATGTCAGTAGATATATATAATAATACCCTATAGTAATCGTTTCTTATTACTTCTATCTATTACTAGTAGTATACTTATATAATTATAACGAAACAAACTATAATTATAATTATATTAATTTGAACCCTATTCCTAACTAGCTGAACTATACTATCTCTTTTACATATAAGTAAATATAATAACCAGACTAATAATTACTTTTAAGGATTTACGAAAGTTTAGATTAAGAGATATATATAAAGTTCCACTACACAAAGGCTTCTACGTAGTAGCTATCATTGATCTAATAAATATATATACCTTTAAAGCTATAGCTTTTAAAGAAATACCTATAATCAAAATATAATAAAACTTTACTAACTATTAATACTCTCCTAATTTATTAGTGCAAATGATATCTTCTATTCTAAACTTTGTTTATAATCCTAGAAAGGTACACAATAATTACAATATAATAATAGCTTATATTATTAAATTTAAAAAACATATTCTAATAAACTAGAGTAAAGATATTATTTAGTATTTATTAGAAAGTTATACTCCAATAGTAAAGAAAGCTAGCATTAAAATATTAGGCTAAGGGTGTTTACCCTATAGTAGTATTCAACTTACCGTTGGATATTTAGTGGAATATTCTGCCTTATTCTTCTGTATAATACTTACTAGTAATTAGCTTTAGTATTCATCATTACCAACATAAACCTATATTAATAGAATATTCTAATAATTACTAATTAGAATATTCTGGAACTAAGCATAATACTAGAAAAAAGACTTTTTACACTTTTCTTATGATATATTTAGATTAACTAGTAATAAGGTTGTTTTACTAGGTATAAGTATTATTTAAGGTTTATACTATATCCCCTTTTCCCAAAAATATCTAGTATATATATTCTTAATATAAAGTATTATTTTACTAGATATAAACTACTTACTGACCTTCTTTTTAATACGTTATAAGCTTTAAGTTTTATTATTTATATTGTTCTATTTAATCCTAAGGGTTCCTTGATAAAATCAAGTAAAACTCGATAATTGACTTATCTAATATATTTTAAAATATTCTAATTGTTTCTCAGCTAGCATAATATTCAGTGTAGTAATATTATATATGTTGATTTATATAAACTTCTTCTTATTAGCTTACTAGTAATCTAAAAACTACTATTCAATCTTACTTTATTTCTCTTATAAAGTATTTACTCAACTTATGCACATTTACTCTTCGAAAATCGAAAATTAATCTTCTATTAATAATACTATTGAGCTATCAAGTAGTATCTTAGCTGTATTACTTAGCTACATTCTTCCATATCTTTATAACCGTTAAGCTACAAATCTACTATATTTATAGTTATGACTAATATTATTAAAACTATTACATGCAATTTAATACCTCGAAAACAGAAACGTAGTAATGTCAAAAACTAGTTTACCCAGTTCTACCCCTTAAAGCTTTATTTTAAGCTTTTAAAATTATTTAACTCCTTCGGAACCAAGGAGGCCTATAAGCTTAAAATTAAAGAATAAAAGGTTTAAGCTCTTTTAATTATATAACACAACCTTATAATAAAGCTCTTAAGCTTTATCTTTGATTTATAGGATTTTTTTATAATTATTACCTATTTAAAAACTAGCTATAAAGATAGTGGTTACATTCTTAAAAAATAGCTATATTTCAAATTTTATACTATAAAGTTCGAAAGTCATAACTCTTTTAGTGAATTTATCAATACTTTGAAAAGCTATTTCTTTAAATTAACTACTATAAATATTAATATAACTAATATTAACTAAAAATCTATTCTTCTAATAGTTTTATAATACTTCTACCCCATATAGTAGAAATATTAAAGGTCTAATCTAAAACTAAAACAACTTCCATTTTATAACCTCTTATAATTAATAGTTTAGATAACAACTATAGGGAAATTAATATCTTTATACAAAACAGCTTAATATAAAAGCCTTTAAGAAGGTCTACTAGATTTAAACTTTTCTAAGAATCTAAAGAATCTAAAGATAGATCTACAAACCCTATTTATAATATTAAAAAACGTGTTAGAGAAGGAAAGTCCTACTAAAAGGATTATTCGAAAGATTAGACGCTTTCTAGTAACCAATAGCAAGTTACTTCTAAGGCTTTTATAACTGCTACTACTGTAGTTATATTAATTCAAACTGAGCTTAAGGGTTCTATCAATCAAGCTTCTATAGTATTTATACGTATTATTTATTAGGGAAATTTACTATTATGTATTAAAACACTCTCTATAAAACTTAAAAATATAGCATTTTAGCTTAATGAAAGTCGGTGGTTTTATAACATAAGCTTTAATATTTATATAGCTAATAGCCTTTAGTTCTTTACTAAAGCAAGTATTTCATGGAACCTAGTTTCTATGTTTATAAGTAGGAGTCCGGTAAATCTCTCTATTATAAAGAAATAGAATTACTTATTTATTATAAAGGTTTTATAAATCCTATGAAATTGTTTACTACTCTCAATATTCTAGAGTTTCTAGGTAATAGTTTTTTAAAGTATTATATTATAAGAGTAGTTGTATTAGGAATTGTATCTTATATAAATTTAAAAATCACCTTTTACTCCCCAAGTTTATAGTATGAGTTCTATTTACCTATAGCTACTAGAAAGTATATAGAGTCTTTATTTACTAAGAACTATCATAATTCCTAGTTGTTTGAGAATATATAGAAGAGAGCTTTATAAATATATAGTATAATAGTTATACTTATATTTAAATCAGGTTGATTTAGAGATAATTTTAACTATAGTTTAATGGAGTTTATAGTATCTACTAACTATAATATAAAACATTCTGAGAATTTAATTAATCTATTTACTAAATTATAAGATTTTATTCAAGTTATAGAAAGTTCTATAGTAGGTTTTGAAGCTTTTATAGTTAACTAGGCTTCTAATTCTAAACCTGAATTAACTACTATTACTATAGAGTATTAGATTTATTCTAATATATAAAGAACTTCTATTTCTATTACTCCAATAGAAGTAATAATGATTTCTACAATTCTTCTATATGACTAAATCATATAAAAATCGCTTTATAAAGATATTCTTATTTTACCTTTTTATTCCTAGTAGTTCTCAAGTAAATGAGGTAAATACATAGGGATTTACTTTTTTATAAGGTATTAGAAGTCGTTTAAACTATATATACTAGAATTATAATTCTTTATATACTATAGTTAGAATCGCTAATATATTATCCCCATATTGTAATGTTTATTATATTTTAGCTTATATACTATAGTTATAATATATTATATATTTTACTTATAGTAGTTAATACTTTATATTAAAGTGTATATATTATAGTTATAGTATCCTATATATTATGATTATAGTAACCTTTATATTAGAACTACAATTAGAGTTCTAATAATATAAC
Organism: Colletotrichum spinosum; assembly: GCA_004366825.1. Classification (NCBI taxonomy): domain Eukaryota; kingdom Fungi; phylum Ascomycota; class Sordariomycetes; order Glomerellales; family Glomerellaceae; genus Colletotrichum; species Colletotrichum spinosum. Next base: position 21,708 of record QAPG01000372.1, read on the forward strand.
TAGAATTCTAAAGTAGATTCTTTATATAAAAGCCTCCATATCTCTATAAATAATGATTAGAAATAATTAATTATACTATTAATCAAATCACTTTTCCTCCTTCTATTAAATTATGATTATTATATATTTTTCCAACTAGTCTTTATATTGAGAAAACAACTTTTATCATATTATATTTCTTCTAATCTTATAATTACTTCTTGTAATAACTTAAATATCAATCTACCTATCTATCTATTTATTCTAACAAACTGTAAGCCTAACCTCTTTTAACCTAACGATTCTATACTTTAGTCTCAAAAAAGAAATCGTCTTAGTTATTTACAAAACATCAATACTATAAAGAAATTTATAAACATGTCTACTTTCTTATTATTTTTATAGAAACTGAATATTTTATTAGAATTACTTTATGTTGAGTGGAAATCAATGTTATTAAATAAGCTTTTTCAACACTCAAAGATCCAACCTTTCTATTTATTTTAATTCATTCTAAATATTTAGATATTTAAGGGTTATGCTCAATTGATTTCTTTTTCAAATTACTTTTAAGTTTATTTCCACTTTAATTTAAAGTATTCTATTAATAAAAAGATTAATATATATAGAACATCAACCCTTTCTATCTCAAACCTTGCTTCAACTAATCTTATGAAAAAAGAGAAATAAAATTCATTTTAAAAGAAAAAGAAAATATTAAAATTGACATTCCGAATCTTTAGATTTGTTTTTTAACTTATAGTTTTATTTCAATTAGAAAAGAGAAGTTCAATCTTCAATATCTATCTTCTTAGAAAGTATAACACCTTTTAATGCCATATAGTATAAGATTCTTATATTTCTTTGTGAAAAAACCTTTTATGATATATATATCTTAATATTTTATTATACTTTAATTAAGATCAATGATTCTAAAAGAGTTAGTATTTCTAAACTAACAAGACGTAGTAACTATGAAATCTAATCTATTTATATTAAAAGTTTACTCATTAGTAAAAACAGTTTTATAGATATTACTGAACTGATTACTTCTGAAAAGAAGAGGGAAGAATAGAAAAACTCTCAATTATATATAATTATATTATAGAGAGAACTTTCTTTAAATTATTAAATATAATAAGAATACTTTTTATTGAACTAGTAATAGGTAACTAGTAAAAGGTCAAGGGGAATCAACAACTCTCAATTATTAAAAAATAAGTCATTCAGAATAATATCTGAAAATAATACTGATATTAATATTAATAGTAATAATAATAAGAAGTTCTAGTTCTATAGGAAGTAGGGAACTTCGTAGTATTAATATCTAAATAGAGTTTATTTTCAGAAAGGTTAACCTTATATTATATAGAACTCTTAGCTCTATTATACTTAGGCTACTAAGTAGTCTATTTATTGAATATTCTAATATTATAATTTAATTGAATTAGAATATATAAATAATTAAAATAGTATAACCTTAACTCTAATAATTGATTTTCTATAAAAAATAGAACATATAGGGTTATAAGAATAATAAAGAATACTCAAGCCCTTATTTACTTAAAATAGGTTATTAGGATAAATATAAGTAATAGCTAAATAGCTAGAACTCTAATATCCCCCCTTAAGGTATATAAAATAAAAAGATCTTTTATAATTTAAAAAAACAATAAAAACTCTAAAAACTATATAAGAAAAATAGAGAAATTTCAAAAGATTAAAAGTTAAAATCTAAAACACCTAAAACCGAAAAGGTCTGAAGGAAAAGATTTCAAAATAAATAAAGAAAAATTAGAAAAACCTAAAACTAATTAAATAGTTTAAAAGAAAAGATTAATCCTTAGAAAATAGACTATTAAGACTATTTCTTTTATAAGAAGGCTGAATATTAAAATTCTTCTATAAATTCCTCTTAATAATATTATTAAATTTAATTCAACCTAAAGGTTTTATTAAAAAACTAGTAATATTATTATTTATATTAATATAATAGAGATTAATCTGATTATTACGAATAAGAT
>QAPG01000373.1:0-17663 GCA_004366825.1 Colletotrichum spinosum
CTAACTACTTAAGCTTTATATATAATATCTTACTATTTTTGAAATTATATTTTAATTATTATTATTATAATAAGATACTTAAGTTTTAAAGATTAGAGTATTTTATAATATACTAAAATAGTATTTTAAAAATATAAGTTATCTATAATACTAAAGTAATTATAGAAGTTAATAATTTATATTATTATATCTTCTTCTATATAATAGTTTTAATACTAAAATATCTTACTTATATATTAGAAGATTTGAATTATTATATAGATTTAATATAATTGCTTCTATTAGTAATCTTAAGCTTTTAAAATATAGAAGCTATAGAATATTATATAGACTTTTAAGCTTTTTTCTATAAGGTTTATAATATCTCTTATATAAACGTTTTCAATAATATTTACTAAGAGTTATTAATCCTCTTTATAATTTACTACTATAGAAATAAAGCTTTTAAGAATATATATTTTAAGTATTTTAAAAGCTTATTAGTATTTCTTAGTTTTTAGAAAATTACTTAAGGATAGATCTAAAAGAAGTTCTAGAAAGAGGTTTTAATAAGTAGTTATCTTAAAATTAAAATAGCTTTATAAATTATAAGTTTTAACTTCTACTTTAAAAGTATTATATTAAGTAAACTTTTAATTAGCTCTCTTAAGGATTAAAAGAGGAGTATTCTTAATAGATATCTTAATATTTAAAATATATTAAGTTATTATAATATATATTCTTAGCCTAATAGTTCTTCAGTCTTAAAAGACTCTTAATTATTATATATAATTAAGAGGTAAAATCTAGTATATATTATATATAATTAAATATAGCTAAATATATTACGTAAAGTTCTATTTTAAGTAGTTTAAATAGGGCGAAGCCTATAGAGATAGCGCTAGTACTTAAGCTTTATCTAGTATAAACGTATTAGGAATAACACGCTCGAGAGGTAGAATTTATACTAAATAAACCTCGGGCGCTAGGGCTACTTCTATAAGCTTCGCCCTATTTAAACTATTTAAAATAAAGTTTTATATAATACACTAAGCTATATTTAATTATATAGAATATATACTAGATTTTACCTTCTAATTACATATAATAATTAAGAGGTTTATAATACTAAAGAATTATTAAGCTAAAGAGTATATATTATAGTAATTTAATATATTTTAAATATCAAAATATCTACTAAAAATACTCTTCTTTTAATTCTTAAAGAAGCTAAGTAGTAGCTTATTTAACAAAAGGAAATTTAGGTAAAGGTTAAAGCTTTTAACTTATAAGACTATTTTAATCCTAAAATAACTACTTACTAAAACCTTTTTTTTAAATATCTTTAAGAATTACTCTTAAGTAATTTTCTAAAGACTAAGAAGTATTAATAAGCTTTTAAAATATCTAAATTAAATATTTTTATAAACTTTACTATTATAAAAAAGACTATAAGGAAAATTAATAATTTCTAATAGATATTATTTTAAAAATTTATATAAGAAATATCATAAACTTTATTAAGAAAAGCCTGATAGTTTATATAGTTTTTTATAGTTTTCATATTTTAAAATTCAAAAATACTAAAATAAGTATTTAAATTAATCTTATATAATAATTTAGATCTTTAGATATATAAATAAAATACTCTAATACTAATATTATAATATAAAAGAAGATATAGTAATATAAAATACTAGCTTTTATTATTATCTTAATATTATAAATAACGTATATTTCTAAAATACTATTTTAATATATTATAAGATATTCTAATCCCTTAGATTTAAATATCTTATTATAAAAATAGTAATTAAAATATAAATTTAAAAGTAATAAGATACTAATCTTATTATAAAAATAGTAACTAAAGTATAATTTCAGAAGTAATAAGATACTATATATCAAATTTAAATAATTAGCCATATTTCTACTATTACTAAAATACTATAAATTTATAATTTTATATTTATATTAGCTTTTTTACTAATTAAGTCTTATATATAGGATTATATATTTATAATTTATAGCGATTTAGACTTTATATTTCTAAATAAAGATATTTTAACTATTATAGAAGTAATCTAATATCTCTTTAATACTTTCTTATATAATGAGATTAATTATAATACTTTTAATATTTTAGTAGAAACTTTAGTTATTACTTTAAATACTAAAAGTATCAAGACATATTTTCAAAATTTAGATAGGTTCTTATATTTTCTAAAGTATAAATTAAACCACTTTTTAAAATATTATTACTATATATACTTTTAGTTAGCTTATAAAGACTAAATACTAGATATTGTAATTAAAAGAAATTGAATAGTTATTTGTTTTAAATCTAGACTTTTTAAGAAAAGTTTAAAGTTTTAGATAATAGGAACTATATAGCTAGCCTTCTAGCTAAAGTAGCTATAATACTATATAGTAAGTATATTATAAAGAAAGATTTTAATAGTATTCTTTCTAAGACTTTTTTATCTTTAATTTATATACTTTAGTTTATATTTTTTAAGATATAAAGTATTTTATAATTCTTTAAAGAATTCCTATAAGAGATTAGTATTATAAAATACTATAAAAAGCTTAAGATTCCAGTAGATTTTCATAGGGATTTCCCAATAGAAATCATAAGGATTTCCCTAGGATTTCCTATTAGAAATTACTAAGATTTTCTATAGGATTTCTCTAGGATTTCCTATTAGATTTCCTAGAGAATTCCTAATAAAAATACTTTAGAAATCTAAATAGATTTTTTATAAAAGAGAAGGATTATTAGCTTTTATACTACTATTTTACTAATACTAAAATATAATGATTAGATTTAATATAATATGAAATTTATACTTATTAAAAGCTATAGGGATATTAAGATCTCTATAATAATTAGTAAAAATAAAAAAATTAAATTATACTTATATAATATTACTCTTAATATCATTTTAACTATACATTTCATCTCTTTTTAATAATTATAAAAGTAAGGCTACTAATAAAATATTAAGCTAAACTACTTATTTTAATTATAAAGAAGTAATTTATTCTAAAAATATAATTATTAATATTTAATATAATTAGTAAGTCTTTAAATACTATATATTCTATAAGAGATTAATTACTTTAGTTATATAGTTAGTATAATATAAGCTTTAAAATAATTAATTAAATATATAGAAATTTTATTAGAGTTTAGTTTTATTTTAAAATACTATTTAAGTTATTTAATAAGGTATCTTAATACTTTTTCTTAATAGATTTAAGGTAATATAATAAAGCTAAGGTTTTTAATATAAGCTTTTTGATTTTTTTAAGTTAATTTTATAGATAAAGGTAAGTGTTCTTTAATATTCCTAATTTATAATATATAGATAGAAAGTAGTTAAAAGGGGGCTATATAAGTAGAAGATACCTACTAGTATACTACTAGTAAACTACTAAATAGATATATAATATTCTAGAGTATTATATAACTATATTTTAGAACTAAGTAATTATAATAATATTAATATATAGGGTTTACTTAGATATTATCTATTAAGTAGTAAGAATATTCTTATTAGGAGTTTTAATATAGATATAAGTTGTTACAGAATGGTTTCTGGGGATTACATAAGCGCGTACAGCTATATAATCAGCCGTCCCGTCACTACAAAACCTATAAACAGCAGTCACGCGTAGGGGCCTTCTTTCCTCATGCATTAATATTCATTTAATAAAAATAACTTTTAGCTAATTATAATATTAAATAACAGCTAGCCTAGCTTAAAAAGGCAGTACTAACTACCAATTACTACTTATTTTATAATAAATAGTAATACAACTAATATACTGTTTAAATAATAAGGCTACAGCTTTAACCTGTTTTTTTAATTAAGGCTATTATAACTATCCATAATAAAACATCATAAGGCTACAGCTAAATCACGTTATTTTTACTAAAAGTATTATAAGGTAAAAGCTACTCTATTAAAGAGGGTAGTAATTACTTTATATGTTTTATTTATAAAACCCCCCTTAGTTAGTTTAGAGAGGTAGGAGCTTCAGACTTAATAACTTCTTTCTTTAATTTCTTCTTATTAACTATATTATCCTTATCTAATTACTAATTAGACTAATCAGACGAGCTAGATTAATATATAGACCTCGGCTTAAAAGTAGGGTAATAATAACAATATTGTCACTTATTAACTACGGTAAGTACTATAGTAATTAATGCTATGGTAACTACTATAGCAATTAACCCCATAGCAACTACTATAGCAATTAACATCATTAACACCACCTACTATACATAACAACAACAGCAATTACACTTCTATGCGATTTACACAAATATAAAGTAGTAATTACGTATCTATGTAAAATAAGAGTAGTACTAGTACTTACCCTCTACATAAGTAGATTTACAATAATAATAACAATACTAATAACAATAATAACAGCCTGAGACCCACTTTTACCAATAGGGTATATAATTCTAAAAACTTTAATAACAATATCTCTAATACTCCTAAAAGCAATATCGAAGCAAGTACTAATAATTATAACACACCTAATAATTATAATAATTATAATAATAATAATACTCCTGATAACAATTATATTAGTAATAATATGGCAAGTACTAGTAATAGTAGTAGTTATTCAGAATATAATAATTTAGACTAAATAGAAAGTAGGATTATAAAAGTATAGTTTCTTTTTTTTAACTAGAAGTAATTATTATAGAATAGTTTCTAGGGATTATATAAATACATATAGCTATATAATCAGCCGTCCTATTACTATAAAACCTATAAATAGTAGTTACGTATAGGAGCTTTCTTTCCTTACGTATTAATATTCATTTAATAAAAACAACTTTTAGCCAATCACGGTACCAAATAACAGCTAGCCCAGCCTAAAAAGGCAGTACCGACTACCTATTACTGCTTATTTCGTAACATAAGTAGTTAATTATATAATAGAGAAAAATAGTATTTTATTATATTAGGGTTAGGTTTAAGTTTTTAAGTATAAGTTACTAATAATTATAATTATTAAATAGTTTATAATTCTTTAGTTTCAAGCTATTTTAATATTAATTTAATATTTATAGTATTTTTATAGGATTAGTATTAGGATAGTATATTAAGAGATATTAAATATTTTATATAGATACATAATATCTACTAATATTTATATAAAGATTAAAAATACTACTAGGGTTTATTATAATTCCTATTAATTCTTAATAGGCGTTAGTTATAGATTTTAATTAATTTTATAATAGAATTATTATTTATTATAGAAGAAGACCTAAGGTTCTTAATAGTAATTATAGATTAATTATCTAAGTATATCTAGTTAGAAGTTATAATATTTATAACTATTAAAGCCTATATAGAAAGGTTTTAAGATATTTAGTAGTAATTCTATAGTTTCTTTATATTAATTACTACTAATTATAGTTTGGACTAAATTACTATTCTTTAGATAATTTTATACTAATTAATAGGAGTATAGCAATTATTATTAATATTATTTTACTTTTAGATAGATAGTAGGATAGAAAGGGTAATACTTAAGATTTAAATATTCTTATAAACATATATTATGTTTTTATAATTAGACTAATTAGTTCATATTACTATATACTATTTAGTAGTAAGTAATAAGGATTCCTCAATTATTAAAATTAGTTTAAATAGGTTTTTAAATACGTTTAATATTATATTTATTTTATATTTTTAAGTAGTAGAATAAACTATTTATTCTATTTTAAGATAGGTTTTAGTATTTTTATTTTATTTTAGAAATAGTATTACTATAGTTTAAGTAGTAATAGTATATATATACTAATATAATAAAATAGGTATTAATAGGATATAAACGTAGTTGAGAGGTTTTAGATTAGGGATAAAGTATAGTTATTATTATATTATATTGAGATAAATTAATTAAATAAGAAGTTTAACTAGGTAATTTTTGAATATTAAGTTATTAATATATTAAATTTATTAAAGTTCATACTAGATATTTTTATAAGTATCTATTTAATGTTCTATATCAATCTTATTGAATAAATAGAGAATATTTTATTATTATTTTAATAATATATAGGTAGGTATTTAGATTTTATTTTTATTCTTATTTAAGAGGATAGTAAGGTTTAAAAAGAATATCAAGTTAAGGAGATACTAGTAGTAAAGAATCTTTTAGAATAATGATATAATTATGATATATTAGTTAAATAGAGAAGTTATAATATTTTAATATAGGAATCTTTAGAGAGCTTTGTTGATAATAAGGTTATATTATAGTTTGAATTAAAGTATAAAGATATTAGGGAGAATGATAGATCAATATTAATCTATTAATAATAAAAAGTTATATAGATTATAAATTAGGTAATATAACAGTTCCTAGGGGATATATATAACTAGTTATAAGATTTAGTTTTAAGTATTAAATAAATAAATTAAGTAAAAAGTTATTATTATTTTGCCTTTTTTATAGTCTTAGTATTCTTTTTTTCTTTTTTTATGATATCTCTTTTCTTTTTCTTTATTATTAGGGATAATAATAAGTAGTACTTATTTATAGGTAGGTTGTTATTAGTACTAGTAAGGGGTAGGGATTCTATAGTAGTAGTAGATAGGCGAGTTAGTATTAATAGGGCTAAGGATATAGTTATAGTATTAGTAAGGTGTAGTATAACTACTAGAATATATTATAGCGTCTTACTATAGAAAGGTTAGTATAGTAAAGGTGGGAAAGAGGAAAAGGGGTTTTTTTATAGATTAATAAAGGGAGGAGTATAATATAAGATTACTTAAGGTGAATATAGTATGAATTTTCTTATTAATAGGGTTATTTAATACTAATAGTATTTGAATTTTTTTATTAATAGGACTATTTGATATTAATAGTAATTAGGTGAGGTATTTTATATAGATTTTTCTAATTAGTTAGGTTTATTTAAGTAATAAGAGGTTATTAGTATATTATTAAAGTTATAAATAATTAGTACTATTATAGTAATAAGGTAGAGGGGTAGTAGGGAGTATATTATAAACCTAAGCTTCAGGGTTTATATAGGATAATACAATTAGGGTTCTATATAACTATTACCCCTATAGTCTAATAAAGAGTTTTTACTTTAGGTATAAACTTTTTAAGTTTATTATAATTCTATTAAGGTATTACTAAAGTATCTCTTATGGCTAGCTTCTAATACTTATATATTTTACTTAGATGTTTATAATATTACAAATTATAATTTAGCTAAATAGAAAATAGTAGTTTTATTTACTTATAAAGTCAAAGATATAGATCTAGTAAATACTTTCAAAAAAGCTATTTATTAATATAATATTTATAGTTTTGTTAATAAAACTTTAAGATTTAAAACGATAAATAAGCTAATTATGTTTATAGATAATTAATTAGTTGAAAAGCTTGTGAAAAATACCGAATTCTATAAAAAAGCTAAGTATATTAATATTTATTATTACTATATTAGAAATCGTATCTAAAATAATTAGATTAATCTCTATTATATTAACATAAATAATAATATAACTGATTTTTTAATAAAGCTTTTAGGCTAAGTTAAATTTAATAATATCATTAAGAGGACTTTATAGAATAATTCTAATATTCAGCCTTCTTATAAAAGAAATAGTTATAATAATGTATTTTCTAAAGATTAATCTTTTCTTTCAACTTTTTACTAGTTTTATATTTTTCTAATTTTTCTTGACTTTCTTTACTTTATTTTAAAGTCTTTTCTTTTAAATTTTTTCTAGGTTTTAGGTTTTTTAGACTTTAATCTTTTAAAGATTTGTCTTTATTTTTCCTATATAGCTTTTAGAGTTTTTACTACTTTTTAAGCTATAAAAGATTTATTTATCTTATATATTTTAAGAAGGGACATTAAAATTCTAGCTATTTAGCTATTATTTATATTTATCCTGATAACTTATTGTAGGTATTTAAAAGCTTGAGTATTTTCTATTATTCTTATAATCTTATATTTTCTATTTATTATAGAAAATTTATTATTAGAGTTAAAATTATACTACTTTAATCATTTATACTTTAAATTGATCAAATTATAATATTAGAATATTTATTGAATAGACTACTTAGTAGCCTAAGTGTAATAAAGTTAAAAGCTCTATATGATATAAGGTTAATCTTTCTAATAATAAATTCTATTTAGATATTAANAAATTATAATATTAGAATATTTATTGAATAGACTACTTAGTAGCCTAAGTGTAATAAAGTTAAAAGCTCTATATGATATAAGGTTAATCTTTCTAATAATAAATTCTATTTAGATATTAATACTACGAAGTTCTCTACTTCTTATAGAACCCAAACTTCTTGTTATTATTATTACTATTAATATTAATATTAGTACTATTTTCAGATACTACTCTAAATAACCTATTCTTTAATAATTAATAATTATTGATTCCCCTTAACCTTTTACTAATTACCTATTATTAGTTTAATAATAAGTATTCTATTTAAATATTTATTATAACTTCAATATCTATAACTTTAATATCCTTATTATAAACTAAGCCTAATATATGTCTAAGATAAAGCTTTATATTATTGATATAAACGTTTTCTACTATTAACATAAATTAACTTATAATCTCTATATAAGTATAGTAGGACTTAATCTACTCTTATTAATACAAACTTTGAATACATTAAATATAGCCAACATATACATAATACTTATATAAATATAGATATTTCTAATATAACTTAATAATTTCTAAAGCTTTTATAATTATACTATTATAATACTTTAAGATATTTAGTAATTAGTGTTATAGTAGTATATTAACACTAAGGTATTATCTAATTAATAATTAGTCTCTAAGGGTTTTAATTTAATATAATAGTTCATAGGATAATTAGATTATTATTCTTTAAATATCTATAGGTTGTTTATTAGTTATAGCTTTTAAGATGATTTTATTAAAATCTAATTTAATAAATTAATAGTTTTAATTATAGAGATTATAAGCAGATATTATTATACTTATAACATAGTTCTCTAATTATAAATAATTATATAGATTCTAAGAGGACTTTAGCTTTCTTATAAAAGATATAGAAGAGGAATAGATTATAGAATACTTAGTTCTTATTATTTCATTTTATTCTATCTTTAAGAGATTGAAAAAAGTTCTTAATTTTATAACTTTAATAATAAGTTTTAATTACATATATTAAGGTTTAGTTTTAATAAGGTTTTCTCTAATTGCTATTCTAAAGTCTTCTATTACTATAGAATTAAATATTAGAACTAAACGTACAATTACTTATCATAATTAATAAGTAATTCTATTACTATTTTAACTAGTTATAAGTTAGCATTAATATGAATACTATTATTAGGTAAAACTTATAGTGAAATCTATATACAGGGTGAAGGGTTTAGATATTATTTTAGGTATAGAGTAAAAGTAATTAAATTAAATGAAGTATTATATAGTTTGAAATAGAATTTTCAATTTTAATATAATTATCTAAAGAATATTCCTTACTCAATAAGACTTATTATTTCTCCTTATAATAAAGTAGTTTTCATTTCAAATACAAAAAACTCCATACAATTACTTTAATTTAATATGTAGATAATATATTACTGATTACTAATAATTACAAAATAGCTAATTATATATATAATTCTTTAAAATAAAAAATTAAAGATTAACAATTTAAAAGAACTTTATATCTTTCTGAATTATAATTTATCTTTGAATTAGAAGAAAAACATAGTTACTATTGATTGAAATAAATATATTAATAGAGCTATTAGAAAATGTAAAGCAGAAAGTATTTATAAATTTAACATTCCTATAGATAATGACTTTAAAATATTAAGGAATAAGGAAAAAGTTTTAACATCTAATATTTTAAGGTTTGAATAAGAAATAGAAACTTTATTATATTTAACTTTCAAAATAAAGCTTAACATTACTTTTATAATAATAATCTATTCTTAATTTACTTATAATCTAGATCAAAACTGTTTTGTAGTTTTTAACTATATATATACTTATGTAAATAATAATAAAAATATAAATTTATTTATAACTATACAAATATATCTTCTTTTAAGAATATCATAAGATATATTCCTTTAAATTAAGTAAGAGATTTGAATAATAAAAAGTCTACCTCTTATATTTTCTGTTTCAAAAGAAATAGTAATATTATAAATTATTCTGTTATGAAATAAGAAATAGTAAGTTTATCTATTTATTAAATTAAATATATAATTCTATTAGATACTTATAAAGAAGTAATGTATCAATATCATAATTATAAGTATATCAATTCAAAATTAGAATGATTTAAAATTAAGGGACTTAAGGGTTTTATAAATGATTTAATAGTAGAAAAGCGAGTTAAAAATCCTAAGTTTTATTAAACAATAAAATATATAAATATAAAATATTACTTTTTAAGAAACTCTGTTAGAAATACAAATATTCTTATATAATTTATAAATATAGAAGATAATATAGCCAATGTTTTAATCAAGTTTTTAAATTTGGTAAAATGTAAGTAAAGCTTATTTAAATATTAAGAAAAGGAGAAGGGCTAATAGCTCGCTTTCTATTATAACTCTTAGTAGATATATTGCCCTCTAAAATATAACTTCAGCCTTCTTACCCCCCTACTAACCACTATAGCTAGCTCCTAGTTAATCTAAAGCTAAATTCCGTATAGCTATAGCTAGTATATATATCCTATATTAACCTTTTTAATAATAAACAACTAATAGCTCCTTTTATAATAACCTTATACTCTTATATCCTCACGCCTTTATAATTATATATAGTTTGAATATCTCGAGATATTTCATTACTACACTTATAAATACTCTATTTAAATATTTATTACAGCCTTAATATCTATAATCTTAATATCTTTATTAGTTGAATTCTACTTATTCTTAAGATAAGACTTTATACTATTAATATAAAAACTCTCTATTTTTAATATAAGCCAACTTATAATCTCTATATTAATATAGTAAAATTCAACTTATACTTATTAATAAATAATCTTAATATATTAAATATAGCTAATATATAAAGAATAGTTATATAGATATAGATATTTCTAATATAGTTAGATAGTTTTTAAAACTTTTATAATTATATTATTATAATATTCTAAAGTATCTAATAACTAGTATTATAATAATATATTAATATTAGAATATTATCTAACTAATATCTAGTTCGTAATATTTATAACTTAATATTATACGTTATAAGTTAGTTAGATAATATTCTTTTCAATATTTATCAACTACTTATTAATTGTAATACTTAAAATAACTTTATTAAGATTTATTCTAATAAAGTAATAGTTTTATTTATAATAGTTATAATTAGATATCTCTATACTTCTTTTATAGTATTCTTTTTATAAATAGCTATATAGATTTTAAGGAGATTTCAATTTGATTATTAAGAATATAGAAGAGTAATAGATTATAAAATACCTAACTTTTAATACTTTATTTTATTCTATTTCTAAGAAACTCATAAAAATTCTCAACCCTATAACCTTAATAGTTACTTTTAGCTATATATATTAAGCTTTAGCCTTGATAAGACTCTTTCTAATTATTACTATAAAGTCTTCTATTACTATAGGATTAAATATTAAAACTAGGAGTATAATTGTTTGTTATAATAAGTAATTTTATTACTATTCTAACTAATTATAAGCTAGTATTAATAAAAATACTATTATTAAGTAATATTTATAGTTAAATCTATATATAGGGTGAAGAGCTTAGATACCATTCTAAGTATAGAGCAAAAGTAACTAAATATTAAGAAAAAACATTTTAAAGGTCTTTTATTTTTTATTTTGTGTAAGTTTTAAATTTTATAATTTTATATACTTTCTCTTTCTTATACTTATTCAAATATTATAAGGTTTTATATAAATAAGTTATATATTAGTAAGATATATTTTATAGGAAGATATTGAATTTATTCTAATATATAAAAGATTTCTATTTCTATTATTCTAATAAAAACAATAAGACGTTTTATAATATTTCTACATAAATAAATTATATAAAGATCATTCTATAAATATATACTTATTTTACTTTTTTACCCCTAATAATCCTTAAGTAAATAAGGTAAAAGTATAGAGGTTTATTCTTTTATAAAGTATTATAAGTAGTTCAAACCTTATGTATTATAACTATAGTAGTTAATATACTATAGCTTCACTATAGTATATATTATACTTTAGTTTATATATTATAATTAAAATATATTATATACTATAGCTATAGTAACTTATGTATTATACTAAGATATTTATACTATAATTATAATACCCTATATATCATAGCTATAATAGTCTATATACTATAGCTATAGCTAAAATTCTAATTATATAATTAGAATTCTAAAATAAACCCTCTACATAAAAGCCCTAATATTTCTATAAATAATAATCATACATAGTTAACTATATTATTAATTAAACTACTATTTCTCCTTCTATTTAACTATTATTTTTATAAATACTTTAAATAAGTCTTCATATTAAGAAAACCACTTCTATTATGTTATATTTCTCCTGATTTTATAGTTATCTATAGTAATAATTTAACTATTAATTTACTTATCTACTTATCTGTTTTAATAGTTGTAAGTTAGTATTCGTATAAATATTATTACGAAGTAAAATTTATAGTTAAATCTATATATAGGGTGAAGAGCTCAGATACTATTCTAAGTATAAAGCAAAAGTAATTAAATTAATAAGAGTAAGTTAAATTCTATTATATTTATTTAGAAATCATAAGTTAATTTATCTTAATAATAGAAAGTTTTCATATTAATAATATAAAGTCTTATCCTAAGAGTAAGTAGGGCTTAGTAAGGGTATTAAAGTTATAAATGTTAATGTTATAACAAATATTTAAATAGAATACCTATAGTTAGTAATAATTAAATATCTTAAGATGTTTGAATTATATATAGCTATAAGAGTATAAGGTTATTATAGAAAGAGTTATTAGTTATTCATTATTAAGAAGATTAATATAAGGTAAGTATACTAGTTATTATAACTATAAAAGATTTAGCTCTAGATTAATTAGGAATTAGCTGTAACAATTAGCAGAAGAGTAAAACGATTAAAGTTATACTTCAAGAAGGAATATATCTACTAATAGTTATAATAGAGAGTAATCTATCTATTTCTTTTATATTTTAATATTCTAAATATTTTATATTATTATAATATGTATTTTAACTTTAATATATTTTTAGTATTATATAACTTTTAATCATTATATATAAGTAAAGACTAAATCTAATATATATGAAGTATAATAAAATATATCTATATATACTATATATAGCTCTATTTTCAATAGTTTAAATAAGGTGAAGCCTATAGAGATAGCGTTAGTACCCGAGGTTTAACTAGTATAAACTCTGCCTCTCGAGCGCGTTATTCCTGACAGTTTTTAATATCCCCTCACTGTAGGCTTCATCAGCGCTTATACCCATACCGTCCTGCATGCCATGGCATGACCAATGCGGAGTGAGCGGCCCTTACCTCTCGGCCCTAAAGTTCTCCAGAAGAGGCTGTGCGGCAAAGTCAAACAAGTGTAGAGGTTTGTTGGCCTGACTTCAGACGAACGTTCATTGGAGAGCGCCTTTTTATACTCAGCACTTCCATTCTCAATACGGATTGCAATGTATGACCGTCGCATCCCCCAGCTCCCCAACATTCCACCGTTGTCTACCGTGATTGCCCTCGATGAGGCTGTGGTCTTTGTTGTCTGCGTGGCCGGGCCTCATCATGATGTTCGTGGTCCCTGTAAGCGGTAAGTCGGGTCGGTCCTCGCCATTGGCCGTCAATATCGACAAGACTCAGAAGCAGCTTCAAGATACGGTGACGTGGGATGAACATTCGCTCTTCATTCGCGGTGAGCGCGTTATGGTCATGTCAGGGGAAATCCATCCTTTTCGCATACCAGTTCCTTCGTTGTATATAGACCTTTTCCAAAAGGCGAAGAGTCTCGGCCTGAACACGGTCTCCTTCTATGTCGACTGGGCTTTGGTGGAAGGCAAGCCAGGTAGTCTTTATGTGGATGGAATCTTTGACCTTCAGCCGTTTTTCGACGCGGCGACGATTGCAGGCATCTATCTCATCGCACGACCCGGCCCTTATATCAACGCGGAGGTCTCGGGGGGCGGGCTTCCGGGATGGCTGGCCAGAAACCCAGGCCGCCTAAGAACCTCGGAAGCGGATTTTCTCGCTGCGATCAAAGGGCGAGTTTTGCATCTTTGGGCGTTACTCCAGAAGGACTGACAGATGGATACGGACAGATACATGCAAAGAATCTGCAGCATCATCGCAAAGGCGCAAATAACCAACGGCGGTCCTGTCATTCTTTTCCAGCCAGAGAATGAGTACACGAACTTTGAGACGGGGCGGTCTCCTGACGGGGATTACATGCAGCATATCATTGACCTTGCTCGACAGGCTGGCATTGTCGTCCCCATGATTAGCAATGATGCCAGGCCTGAGGGCCATAACTCCCCCGGCACCGGCGCTGGTGCTGTCGATATATATGTACGCCCCTCGCCATTTTTGAGAAACCTGATGACTGAATCTCACAGGGGCACGACGGCTATCCTCTAGGATTTGACTGCGTATGTGCATTGAAAGCGTACTTTCAGCTGCCGTTGACGTATACAGGGTGATCCGGATGCCTGGCCGGCCGACCGACTTCCCACGAGATATCACGCGCTGCATATGGCACAAAGCCCTGAAACCCCTTTCTCGTTACTAGAGGTGGAAAGAGCAGCCAATGGCCGTAAGTCGATCTGGCTAATGTAGTGCGCAGTTCCAAGGCGGTTCCTTCGACCCTTGGGGAGGGCATGGGTTCGAGAAATGTGCCGCACTTGTAAACCACGAGTATGAGAGAGTATTCTATAAAAACAATTTGGCTGCTGGCGTCAGTATATTCAGCATTTACATGGTAAGTCGTTTGGCATGAGCGCGAACGCTCGGTGATTGCTGTCTTTTCCCCTGCGTGAATGGCCATTTCCCCTTGGCAAATACATCTTCTTTAGCTCGCCACCGTCACTGTTAATACTGTTGTTGCACCCTTGCGCTCGTCGTCATCTCCTGTTTTCCACATATATAGCTCGTTTTACCTAAGGAACGTCGTTTCTGTCACTCACCGTGGCACAGTTGTTTGGCGGGACCAACTGGGGCAATTTAGGACACCCAGGGGGCTATACCAGCTACGACTATGGAGCTGTAAGTTCTGTAGATATGGTGGACGTTTCGAAGTGTACGTGCTAATTGACGTTAAGGCAATCAAAGAAGATAGGAGTGTTGCGCGGGAGAAGTTCTCGGAGCTAAAGTTGCAAGCACAGTTTGTGAAGGTCTCTCCTACTTACCTGACAGCCATGCCAGGCAATGTAATAAGTGACTTGTACACGAACAACTCTGCTGTATCCGTAACTCCTCTCCTGGGAAATACCACCGCATCCTACCTGATAGTCCGCCATTCGGACTACTCCGATTCTGCAATTTCAGAATATACACTCACTTTGCCAACCTCCAAAGGCATCCTCAACATTCCCATGCTTCGAAGCAGGATCTCTGTTGGCAGAAGAGACTCCAAGATACACGTGGTGGACTACCAGCTGGGCAACATCACATTGTTATACTCGACCGCTGAGATTTATACTTGGAAGCAATTCGGCGATAAAGTCGTGCTGCTGCTTTACGGCGAGCAAGGAGAGACACAAGAAATGTCGTTAGACACCATCGCGACACCGATTTTGCTGGAGGGTACAGGCATCGACTATCACGTCTTCAATTCAAGCCTGATATTGGCGTGGGAGGTCTCGGAAGCTCGTCGAGTCGTTCATATCGGTGGCCTCTTCGTATACATTATGGGCAAGCAAACCCCCCCTCCCCCGCCTCTTTTCTTTTCGCCGATCAAAGTTCTTGGCTATTACTACTAGAGCGTCTGTGGCTGACGAGGCCAGACCGAAACGAGGCCTACAGATACTGGGTGCCAGACCTGCCCGGATATGGCACCACGATAATGAATCCAAACTCACTGATTGTCAGGGGCGGCTACTTAGTTCGGTCTGTTTCCGTAAGGAATGATACTTTGAACATCCAGGTCGACTTCCACCGGTTCACGCAACTGGAAATCATTGGGGTCGATGCTCAGGTCACTCGGCTGGAGATAAACGGCAAGCCTCTTGACTTCAAACAGAATTCGCTATCCAATTGGGTTGCCCAGACGCCAGATTCGGGAAACACGGTGGGCGTGCCCGAATTGAGCGCGCTTGAGTGGACACGTTTGGACTCTCTTCCAGAGATTCAACCTGCTTATGACGACTCGACGTGGCCAGTCGCCAATCTCGTTACTTCGTACAACACGGATTTCAGCTTGTTAACTCCCGTATCTCTATTTGCGTCGGATTATGGGTTTCACACTGGAACTATAGTGTTCCGCGGACACTTCGTCGCCAATGGCCGAGAGAACATGTTTAACATCACTACACAAGGTGGCTCAGGCTTTGCAAGTTCAGTCTGGCTGAACAGCACTTTCGTCGGAAGCTTTGCCAATGGGCCCTCCGCTGCATCATACAACACATCCAGCTACAGACTGCCGGATCTCGACGCGGGTCTAACGTATATCTTCACAATACTGGTTGATACCATGGGTCTCGAGGAAAACTTCATCATTGGGTCAGACACGATGAAAACCCCTAGGGGCATACTGGATTATAGCATCACGTCCCCAGATGGCCGACGCACCAATGTGACAAACTGGAAATTGACTGGGAATCTCGGCGGCGAGGATTATGCCGATCTCTCCCGTGGTCCTCTCAACGAAGGGGGCCTCTTCTTTGAGCGCCAAGGATGCCATCTCCCCAATGCGTCCGGGTGTGCCCTTTCCTATTCAGTTCTCCTGAATGATCGGATTGGCCCCGGTGTCTTTTTCTATAGAGCGACGCTACCGCTGAACCTCCCATCTCTGGATCTTGATATATCTCTTTCCTTTGTTTTTAACGATGGCGTTTCTGATGTCACCTTCGGTACATTCCGTGCCCTCCTCTACGTCAACGGATTTCAATTCGGAAAATATGCGAGCAATGTTGGCCCACAGACGAACTTCCCCGTTCCAGAGGGCATCCTACGATATCGAGAAGACAACTACCTCGGCCTGGCCATCTGGTCTCTGGAGAAAAGGGGAGCAAAACTGCCAGGCTTTCGACTGCGGGTGAACGGCATACCAGTCACCACCGGGCGTCAGAAAGTCGACGCTGTTCGTGGCTCCATGTGGCATCCACGCAGGAAAGCGTACTAACAAGTAAATGCCTAAGATCCAAGGGCGTGCAGCATACACTAGAGAGACATCTTCATTCGCCCTTTAAGACGACTGCCCATACCATGGACATACGTTGCTATATGTCCTCGACTACTTTCGTCTACGTTCCAAAGGCGGATTGCAATCGTGTATCGCTGTCACTGCAGCCTGACGACCAATATGAACTCAACAAAGACGGAATGGCACAGTCAACAAACGCGGCGGACGTGGACCCCCTCGGCCCAGGGGGGGGGGGGGGGGG
>QAPG01000374.1:0-23455 GCA_004366825.1 Colletotrichum spinosum
ATAATATAATAATATAATAATATAATAATATAATAATATAATTCTATAAAGTTATAATCTTATAATATTATAGTAAGCTTATACCTAAGTCAAAATAAGCCTTATAAAATATATTATAATTAAACTACTTTTATATTTTAAAGATTAACACTTCTTAGGTATAATTATAATTATTATCAGATTACTATATAGCTTTATGAGGACTACTACTTATTAATAAGTAATTTGCTCTAAATATTATAAAGAAAAGCTATAAATAGACATATTAATATATAAGTTATACCTCCTTATCTTATATTCTAAGAACAATACTTTTAGCCCTATTGGTATATAAATTAATAATACTTTTAGGCTTTTAGATACCGCCTTCTTATGTTATAAGAATAAAGAATTCTACTATATTCTATTCGAAATTGCACCTTAAATAGTCCTCTTCAAAATAATACTATTAATATTTAATAGAAGTATTCTATTACTTAATAGTAATACTTTCTATTTATACTTGAAGTAATAGAAATAGAAGCTAGCTCTTATTGATATAGATATAATACTTAAAGTATTTAAAAAAACATATATTAAATAAGATATATAAAGTGTACCTTATTCTAATATATTAATCTCAAGTATTATTCAACTTCTCTTATATAATATAAGAATAATAACTTTTAGATTATAATTTTAGTATACTTAATAAACATTTTCAGTAGTAAATTTAGCATCTTAAATATAACTTAAACTTTATATTATTTAATTTCTCTAAAATATTAATTTATAATTTTACTAATAGTTTATTTATTAATGATACTAACTCCTTATCTTAATTAAGATTTATAATAATCCTAAGTTAAAAGACTACTACTAATGATAGTTAATTTAACTTCTATAGTGGTTTTATATATTATTCTTCTACTAAAAGTAAAAAAGTTACTAAAAGTATCCTTATTTAAGAGATTTATATTATAATAATTAATATAAAGTCTGTCTATATTATAGCTATATTGCTTAAAAAGGTCTTCTAAGATTAAGACTTATTTTAGATCCTGATTGTTATATATATTAATTCATACTTATCTTATAAATATATTATTAAATTTAATACTACTAAAGAGAAATACTATATAATTGATATTATAGTATCAAAGTAGTTATATAAATATTACAAGCTTTATGAAGTATAATAGATTAATAGAAGTAATAATATCTCTATCAGTTCCACAAAACGTATATTCAATTATATTTTTAGGAGATTTATTAATCTAAACTATATAATTATCTAAATAGAAGAATAAGTAATTTAAATAGAATAGATAAATAAATATTTAAATATTATTAAACTAAAAAAGTATAGATTACTAAAAGTACTATTATTTATATATATAGATAAGTATTAAGATATATAGTAAAAAGAAAAGATTATAAGTACTAGTTATACTATACTATAAGGTATATAGTAACTATATGTATTACTATATATATAGTAGTATACTTTCTACGCCCGATTAGTAATAAGTATTCGGTATCTAATATCAAGTATAGTTAAGCGGATACTAATTAATAAGTAATTACTATACTATAGATTTAAAGTCTTATATAATACTACGTATTATATAATATAGGAATAATAAATAATAAGTAACCAAGATACTACTTTATAACTATATAGTAAGATTACATATAATATGCGTTACCCTCTAGATAAACTAATAATAGCTTTACCCCTCATATCCTCTTACTAATTACTATAACCAACCTCTAATTAATCTAAAGCTAAATCTTTTATTATAATAATAACTAGCATACTTATCCTATACTAAATCTTCTAATAATAAAGAATCAATAACTCTTTCTATAATAACTTTATACTTTTATCCTTTTATATTCTTATATTCTTCTACTTTTAAAAATATATATAATTCAAATCCCGCTTGATATAGTAGTTTAACATCTAGCTAGCTTTTACTATTTTATAATAAGAGTAGAAGGTTTAAATCCTATAGCAGGTAAGTATAACTAGTAGCCTTATACTTTCTAATTATATAAACTAAATATAGTAACTACTACTAGCTAGTAGTTCTTACTACTAGCTATTAATAGTAAGTAACTATTAATAGCTAGTAATAAGTACTACTAGCTAGCTAGTATTAGTATTATATAACTATAATCTTTTAAAGAAGTAATTATAATAAATATAAGCCTATATATACGTTTTGTATTTATTAGTAATTATATCAACTAACTATATTTGCTACTTAACGTTTCTTTTATTTAAATAGTTCTTTAATACTAGTAGTATCTATAGGGTAAATAAGGCAAAAGCTAACTACTAGGTATAGCTTCTTGTAAAAAGTCTCGAGAGGCATATAACTTTAAATACATTAAAGACTTTCAATATAACCACTATATATAATTCAAACATCTTAAGATATTTAATTATAACTAACTATAACAACTCTATTTAAATATTTATTATAGACTTCATATCTATAACCTTAATATCTTTATTATAGACTAAACCCTATCTATTTTTAAAATAAGACTTTATACTATTAATATACAAATTCTCTATTATCGATATAAACTAACTTGTAGTTTATATATCAATATAATAAGACAAAAATTACTCTTACTAGTAAATAATATTAATATATCAAATATAACTAATATATAAATAATACTTATATAAATATAAATACTTTAAGTATAACTTCATGACTTTCAAAATCTCTATAATTATATTATCATAATACTCCACAACATCTTGTAATTAGTATTATAGTAATATATTACTATTGAATTATTATCTAATTTAGTCTTTATTTTTAAGACCTTTAATTTAATACAATAACCTTTAAGCTAATTACATTATTATTCTTTATTCATCTATAAATAGCTTATTGATCATAGCTTTTAGGATAGTTCTATTGAAATCTAATTTAATAAGCTAATAGCTTTAAATATATGAGTTATAAGTAGATAGCACTAGATTTATATTATAGTGTGTTATGTGTTCAGCCCTCTACCTAGTGGGTAACCCTATATAGCGCCTAGTATAGAATCTTTATAATAGAAAAGAAAACCCAGTAACATACTATAGCCTACTATATTTATATCATACTTTTACCTTTATAAATAATTATATAGATCTTTAGGGGATTTCGAATTTATCATAAAGCGTATAGAAAAATAACAGGTTATAGAATATTTAACTATTATAAGCATTCTCTTTTATCCTATACTTAAGAAGTTTGAACGAGTTCTTAACTTTATAATTTTAATAGTTACTCTTAACTATATATATTAAGTCTTAACCTTAATCAGAGTCTCTCTAATTATTACTATAAAGTCTTCTAATATATTAAAGTGATATATTAGAACTAGAAATATAATTATCTATAATCATAAATACTTTCATTACTACTTTAACTAGTTATAAACTAGTATTAGTATGGATACTATTATTAAGTAGAATGTATAATTAAATCTATATATAAACAATTCCTTAGATACTACTCTAAATATATAGTAAACAATACCAAATTATTCTATGTATTTCAAATTAAACCTTATAGAAATTAGGTATAGCTAGTAGAAATCATTCTACTACTATTATTTATAATAGACTTAGGTTATATATATTCTTTAATCTTTCTAAAACCTCTTCTTTTTAATCTTTAACTATTCATTTAAATACTTCTTTATCTGATTATAAAAACTATCTTCTTTATATATTAAAGTTCAATATCTCTTCAATATTTCATCACTAATCATACTTCATAGTATAAATATATACTAAGAATAATATAATCAAAATCTATATAAAGTTTTCACAAGTCTAATAATAAACGAAAACTAATGACTAATTATATTAAATATTATAACTATCTAGTTATAAAATAGGAGGAGCTAATAGCTTGCTTTCTATTATAATTAATAATAGATGTATTACGCCCTAAGGTATAATTTTAGTCTTCCTACTCTTTTACTGATTATAACAACTAGCCTCTAGTTAATCTCAAACTAAACTTTTTGTAGCTATAATAGCTAGTATACTAGTTTTATATTGACTCTTATACAAACAATAAGTAACTAATAATTCCTTCTATAATAATATTATATCTTTATACCTTTTTACTTTTATACTCTTATAGCTATAATTATTAAGATACTTTAAGATATTCAATTACTACTAACTATAAGTATTCTATTTAAACATTTATTATAATCTTAATATTTATAACTTAAACATCGTATAGACTAAGCTTTATCTATTCTTCAAATGAGACGTTATCTATTAATATCAAGGCTTTCTACTATTAATATGAGTTAATTTGTGATTTCTATATATATATAATAAGACTTAGGTTATTCCTATTAATAATAAGCCTAAAGATATTACCTATAATTAATATATAAATAGTATTTATATAGATATAGATACTCTTAACATAATTAGATAACTTTTAAAACGTCTGTAACTATATTAGTATAATACTCTAAGATATCTAATAATTAGTATTATAATAGAATATTACTATTAAAGTATTATTTAATTAATACTGAATCCCTAATATTAGTAGTTTAATATAATAAACTATAGATTGAATTAACAATATTTGTTTATATATCTATAGGTTATATATTAATTATAAGACTTAAAATAACTGTATTTAAAGCTATTCTGAAAAAATAGAAGTTTTAATTATAATAGTTATAATTAGAGATCTCTATACCTCTTCTATAGTACTCTCTTTCTATATAATTATATAGACTTTAGAGAGATTTGAGTTTATTATAAAGGATATAAAAGAATAATAGATTACAAAATACCTAACCCTTAATATTTTATTTTATTCTATTCTCAAAAGGTTTATAAGAATTCTTAACTTTATAACCTTCATAGTTATTTTTAGTTATATATATTAAGCTTTAGGTTAAATAAAGCTCTTTTTAGTTTTTATAATAAGGTCTTCTATTATTATAAAATTGAATATTAAAACTAAAGGTATAATTGGTCATAATCATACCTAATTTACCACTATTTCAACTAGTTGTAAGTTAATATTAATATGAGTACTATTATAAAATAGAATATATAGTTTAATCTATATGTAAGGTGAAGAGCTTAAATAGTATTCTAAATATAGAGTAAAAGTAATTAAATCTAATCATAAACCTATCAAATATTTATACTATAAAGTATATATATATTAAGTATTAGATTTATTTCAAAGCCTATTTCTAATATAAATCTGATTGTATTTCTAAACTCAAGGGCTGGACTTTATCCTAAGAAGACCTTAATGAGTTACAATAAGAGTTTTATCTAAATATTATCAATTTACATTAATGTTCTATATACTATATAGCTATTATAAGAAGCCGAAAGGCTTAATCTCTTATTAAATTACTTTTGAATATAAAGACTTATCAACTTATAATAAGTTTCTATAGAAGTAGCTTTCATAATATATCTACATAGTCCAAATAACGTCTTTGTATATTTAAATTATATAAATCGAAATCTAAAAATAATGAATCCAGCTTTATTATTTCCTTTTATTAAATAGACCAAACATTATCAAGATCTTACTAATCTTCTCTTATATTTCAAAACCTTTCTTTTATAATAAGTATAATTCTATAGCTATTTATAACATAGATTAGTAACCAATAACTTATCTTATATCTAAAGGTATATTACTATATAAATATTGTAAGTATTGATATTAGTAGTTTCACGGAATTTACCAATAGTATATAGTATAAGACAGAATAATTGAAATATCATGAAATACTGCTTCCTATATATAATAGACAAATAACATAATATATAGTCTGAATATAGGTTAAGAAAACGTATAATCTATTAAAACTAGAGTTAAATACTCAAATATATATAAATAAACTAGTTAGGCTTTATATAGACTAATATAGCTACTTAGTAGACTTAGTACTATATTTATTCTTATATACTTCTTTAATAATAGAACTACTAGAGAGAATCTTATACTTTATAAGTTATTGTAAATAGTATATTATTCTAAAGAAAAATAGATAAATCTCTTTAAGATAGTTCTTAGAATACTTTAATAAAAGAAAGAATGTATTATAATAAACTTACTATCATCTATTATATATTTAACTAACTTTTATCTTAGTTTAATAAACGTAATTATTTGGATCTTTCGAAAGTCATTATCTATTCTATTATTAAGTACTATAAGTACTATATTTATTCTTTTTTCACCTATTAATTCTTTTTTCCTCTATATATCAATAGTTTGAATAATGATTTCTTTATACCTGTTAGTAATATGTATTAATAAAACAGATTCTCTTTGCAAATTCTCCTGCTTGATGTAGTAGTTTAATATCTGGCTAGTCTTTACCGTTTTATAATAAGAGTAGTAGGTTTGAGTTGTATAGTTAATAACTATAATCAATACCTATATACCTTCTAATTACATAAACTATATAGTAACTACTATTAGCTATTAGCTCTTA
The DNA here is from genome assembly GCA_004366825.1 of Colletotrichum spinosum. NCBI lineage: Eukaryota > Fungi > Ascomycota > Sordariomycetes > Glomerellales > Glomerellaceae > Colletotrichum > Colletotrichum spinosum. Next base: position 6,505 of record QAPG01000374.1, read on the forward strand.
CTATTAGCTATTAGTAACTAGTGACTATTAATAGCTAGTACTATTTACTACTAGCTAGCTAGTATTAACATTATATTCTTATTATAATCTTTTAAAAGAAGTAATTATAATAGATATAAACCTATACCTTCCTTTTAAGATATACCTTTTATATTTGTTAGTAAGTATATCAATTAACTCTACTTACTACTTAAGATCTCTTCTATTTAAATAGTTCTTTAGTATTAGTAGTATCTAAAAGGCTTATAAAGTAAGAGCTAACTACTAGGTATAGCTTCCTTTAAAAGGTTCTAAAAGGTATAGAACTTTAAATAGATTAAAGATTTTTAATATAACTACTTATACTATATATAATTCTAAATATAATAGTATATTTTAGTTATTATAAATATCCTAATTATAAGTTAAACTTACTGAAGCTAAAATAGTTATTAATAACTATCTTAATACTACTATTAATATTTTACTAAACTTTAACCAAGCTTACATCTTAAATAATCCTGTATTCCATTCTATCTATATTAAACCTAAGTCAAAAAGGATACTTTTAAGTTTTAATTGAAAAGATAATCAGAAATCGTAATTAGAGATTATAAAGAATATTCTTTATCTTTATTTAATTATTAACAAGAGTTTTAGCACCCGAAATATTTTCTTTTATTGTTTTAGGCAATCTGTTTTACTTAATATCTTTTAATATATTATATTTAGTAAAAATAAACTAATACCTATTTTCTTTCAACTCTTACTATTGATGTTGTTATTAGTTCTACTAATTCTACTTACAACTATTTGGTTTTCAAGATTTAAAACGAGATTACTACTTTTATAAATATTTATTCAGCTAAGGCTAATTAAACTATTAAATAGTATCATAAAGTTGGAGTATTATAATACTATTTCTTTATTTAACCTTATTCTATTAAGTCTTTAGATTCATAAATATATTTATCATTTCTATTATTATTCTAAGTTCTTTAAATCTTTAAAGTGAATAGTATTAAAGATTAGCCCATAAAGAAGTTAGTTATTTTAATAAACAAGCTAGCTATTGCTACTTGAATCAAATATCTTTATAATTATTCTTTAAGGGTTTCCACTTTTTTACGTTTTCTAAAAATAGAAAGCCTAACCTAACTAGTAATCCTTTAATTAAGAAAAGTAAGAGCAGCTTGAATTTATTATTAATAATATTAAAAGTAAAGAAGACAATATCAATAAACCTATTAAATATCCTAAGAAATACCTTAGGATTATATCTAAGTTTATAAGCAAATCTATTTATATAAGAAATTTAGAAGTCTTTTTTAAGATAAAGAGTTTTAAGTATTGGTTTAAAAATACCCAATAGTAATAAATTAAACTAAATAAGAAATCTACTATTTGTAAGAATATATTAATAAAATCAGTATTTTCCAAAGAGGTTTCGATAAGATTATAGAAAGATATAAAGCTTATTTTCTCTGGATACAAATAACTAGTAATATTTATTCTACGTAAACTATTCTTTATACTATTGATTATTTAAGTTTCATATTTTCTTATAGACGTTATCCCTATATTATTAGAATTAGAAATAGAAATTCACTCTCTAATTGGTATGACTAATATGAAACTTACCTAAAAAGATCGTATATTCTAGTTTCTAATAAAACCTATAAACTATATAAGAATTATCTTCAAGCTTTCTAACTTTTAGGGAGTAAGAAAATAAGTAATTTAAGTGTATATTTTAATTCTAAAGTTGACATCTTATAGTTAAAAAATAGAAAAGTTAGTAATATAAAGGAATGAATCTAATTTAGATTATATTCCTAATAACAAACAAAGCTTAGACTAGTTTACCTTAGAAATAAAAATATCTCTAATCCTACTACTAATAGTCTAGTTATTTCATAACTTACTATTACTCAGTTATCTTAAATATTACTACTTATTTAACCTTCTACTATTAATTATATCTCTAGGTCTCTAGTAATCCTAGTTAGATGTGTGATTAATTAAAGTTATATACTTTAAATAATTATTAGAGGATTGAGAACTAGAGTTTTAGTTTTAATATTCTAATAATCAGGTTTAGTAGTTTCCCTCCATCTTTAGGATAAAGAGTAGTATTAATTGTTTCTTTTACAAACAATAATTAATTTGTATATCCCTTTAACCTAATTCTTATGTACTAATTGCTACTTTCTACTTATTGGTTTAGAATTCTAAGTTTAAATAGTTTATTTTCAATCAAATATAAACCGAATTAGAAAGTTTTATTCTTTACAAATAACTCAAAAAACTTACTATTTTCTTGTATTCTATATAAGAACTACAATGATATGTTATTGAGAAGTTAAACTTTGGGAGTCCCGATTACTTATATATTCTATTTAAGCAATTAGGAATAATTCTAAGAAATCTATTTATCTATTTTAACTAATCTTAAAAATAATACTTATAGATCTATTGAATTAAGGAATATTCTCAAGTATTCCAACTTTATTCAACTTAAGGTTTTTGTAAATCTATCTATTAATATTAAATATGAAAGTATATAAATAACTTCAAAACTCTTCATTAGATATTCTTATTATAACTACATTTATTAAATATCTGTATATTCAAGCTTAAAGTATAGGTATTTATTATTTGAAATTACTAAACTACCAAACTATCGATTATTTAAGATTACTAGTTTAGTAATTTAGTAATTATTATAATAAACTCTCTGAATATTTCTAGAGTTAAACTTAATATTTTAAAAGAGTCTTATTAGTACTATAGTAGCTTTTAAGATTTATTTCAAACTAAGAAGCCTTACTTTAAGTATTGATATTATAATAATACTTTATGAAATAGCTTTCTATTAGATTAATCTTCTAAATAAAAAGATAAAATAACTATAACTTAATCTTGAAATCTCTTTCTAATTTATTAAGAAACTATTTCTAGTAATTAAAAATATTTAAAGAGTCCTTTTAATATTCTTTAAGCTTCTAAACTATAATATTGGGAATCCTATGTTACAGGGATAGCAAATCATATGATTTATAGTATTTTAATATACTTGGAAAGAATCTATAAAGTATTTTAAAAACAGAGAATATATAAATAAAATATCTAGTTATATTATAATTAATTTATAGAAAGTTAAATTTACTTCTTTTTAATATATACAAATCTCTTCAAATATAATGTGATTATTATTAACAATAAAGGATATCACTAAGAGTAATATTATTATAATAAATCTATATTGGAATTAAAATATGCACCGGTTTTAGTGATATATATATTATGAGTTAATCAAATGTTTTAATACTTCTAATTTCTTATTATTCAGACTTCTATAAAATACTAAATGAAACTTCAATCTATAAACCTATAAACTTATTATATATGCATAATAATCTTAAGACTATTCCTTTTAGTTACTTTATTATATTAGAAAAGAATATTATTTATATAGAAGAACACATACATACTTAAACAACTATTTTTAAATATATAGAGCTCTTCTAAATATAATAAGAAACCTAAAGGCCTTTCGCTTTATTTAGAAAACATTTAACACCTAGCTAATACTCATATTCTAACCCACTTTATACTAACTACTATAGCTATAATTACTTTAAGTCCTGAAATATTAAATTAAATATCATACTAAGGTAGCTTAAGCTGTAGTAGTAAGTAACTAAGTAGTCAATCTACCTATTGAGGCTAATAAGATTAAAAGAATTATTATATAGATTTATCTTTATAGTATATTATATATATATATATATATATATATTATAACCTAGAGATAGATATTACGAGTAGAAATAGCTAGTTATATACTATGTATACAATCAATTAATTATACTATTTACTTATTATAAATCAATACTAATTAGTAGCATTTTACTACTACTAATATTACTTACTACTATTTAACTATAGATTAGTAAAGAATAACTAAAAGAAATAAAATTATAATACTTCGTAAAGAGACTTCTAGAAGCCTATATAGTACAAATAGATAAACTTAAAAGTATTATAATTATATACTACCTTTAGATATTAATGTAACCTCTAGAAACCTATATAGTAACAGTAAGGAAAGAAAGTAAATTTATAATAACCTATTAACTCGATATTATTTATATCTATTATATAATAAATTGATGATTAAACTCCCTATTAACTTACCAAGGTAATCATATAATAGTAAATATAATATAACTAATATACATAGGAAAGAAAGATCTATAGTATATTACTATCCCTTATTACTATCTTCTAATATTTTATATACATTTAGAAGGTAGAAAGGTAATAAGAAATTAACTTATTAGTTATAATATTATAATAGACTTCTCTTAATAATAATAATCTAAAGTCTATAAGTAATCTAGATTTGAGAATTTAAATCTGAGTAGTTAAACTAGTTCTAAGTATTATACTAATCAGAAAGAGAATCTTAAAAGGAAGTCTTATTTTATTCAATGAGGAAATGTTAAGAAGTAGTATAAAGAAGTTAGTAATATAATATAACTATAAATCCTCTTCATACTTGTTTTTAAATATTCTATGAGTAATTATAATAAATACTTTATAAAAGTATCGAGAAAACTAGTATATTTATAATATTACTATATATAATATTATAACTAAAAGTATTATATAACTATTATCTATTGCTTCTATCCCTAAGTAGTTTCTAAATTTTCTCTTATATACTAATAATAAAAGGAATTAACTAATAATACTTATAAATAATATGAGAAATACTAAATAGATATCTAGATATATAATTACTATATATCTTAGAAATCTAAGGAGGAATATATTCAATAGCTAATAATAAGACTTAAAGTATAAGAGAGAAGATAACTATGAGAGATAGTATAAAAGAAAGATATAAATTTATGAGAAAAAGTAGACATTACTCTTTATTTAAGAAGTAGAATAACTTTTATCTTTAAATCTGCTTTTTATAAGATATTAAGAGAATGTATTATTCTATTTATTAGTAGATACATATAATACTAATTTATAATACTCATTCTTTATCTCTTATTATTTCTACTTACTATTAGTAGTATATTTATACAGTTATAATATATAGCTATAGTTAAAAAGATTAACTTGATAATTATACTAAATTTAACATTACTCCTAGTATTAGCTAGATATATTATCCTATATATATTATTAAATATATTTTTGAGTATAATAATTAGATAGAAGCTTATATTAAAAGATATTTAAGAGTTCTAATTAAAGAATATATATAAAGTTCTATTAGAAAGAGGCTTCTACTAAGTAGCTATAATCTATTGAATATATATACATATATCCCAAGTTATAACCTTTAGAAGAATATTTATAATTAAGATATAGTAAAGTTATATTAATTATAGATACTCTCCTAATTTATTATTTTAGAATATATCTTCTTCTGTAGACTTTATTAATAATCCTGAAGGAATATAAAATAATTAGGATATAATAACTCATGTTAATAAGTATAAGGAAATATTTTAATAAATCAAAATTAAAATACTAATTGATATATTAGAAAGTTGTATTTAAATAATAAGGAAAGTAAGTTGTACTTTCTAGTAAAGATATAAGTATAAATAATATATATTTCTACTACTATATATAAGTATACAAAAATAAAACCTCTATTTTAAAAGCTTATAAGATACCTATTGAAAGTCTTTCTAAATCTAAGACGAAGTATATTTTAATATAATTAAAAGAAAATATTATAACTACTTAGAAGTTACCTTATTAGTAGAAAAATACATTTCTCTATAGATAAAAAGATTATAAAAAGGAATTAGAAGAAATATTCAGTACAAATATACTAATTTAATAGATAGAAGAAAGTATTAAAACTAATTACAAAAACTATTACTACTTAAGATAAGGTATGAAGAAAAACATAAGATATATTAAATAACTCCTAAAAGTCAAAAGGTTTATACTTATTAAGAAATAATAATCTTTTGTACTAGAAAGCTTAAGAATAGAGATACCTCTAGTATAAATAATATTATTAAAGTTAATTACTAAGAGTATATTAATACTAAGCTTGTAACTAGTTAAATTAAATATTTAGATGTAATTCGAACGAGAAAGAATAGTAATAAGTAGGATTATAAAGACTCCTAAGAGTTTATATATACTTGGGGAGAAGTTAATAGATATCTCTAAGATAATATATTATCTTGAGCTAATTTTGAAAGAAGGTTAAACTATTATTTAGTAGGGTATATTAATTAAGTAATCAATATAGAAATAAAGACTATAATATCTTTAAAGATAAAATGTAGATATTTATTCCTAAACATATTAGCTATCATATTTAATAATATCTTATAGGATGAATACTTAATAATATATTAATTCGGTACGGATATATATATCATAAGATATTAGTTGTATTAATTCAAAATACCTTCTTAATTATCTAAATAACTATTATCATTAGAAATAGATTTAAAACCCCTATAGCTTACTATAAGTACTATAAAAAATTAGAAAATATAAACCTTAAGATATGTACTAAGAATTATAATTATATTAATATAATTAAAGTATTTAAGGTAATATTAATTAAAATTAACTTATTTGAATATATCTATTTAAACCTTTGAGACTCATAAACAAAGGTTGATAATGAGATATCCATAACTATATAATAATAATACAATATAGTTAATATCTTTTATAATATTATTAATAACGTAAAGCTAGCTATTAACAAATTATATAAATAGATTATAGAAGTCCTTAGAAATTAATAATAATAATCTAAGTAAGAAAATAATTATGTTATGAATTATAATGAATTTCTAGCTAACTATATATATAGTAGCTAAAGGTATAGCTAATAATTTAAATGCTTATAATTATATTGACTTCTATATTAAGTAATAATAGTAATACCTTAAGGCTACTTTATAAGAAACTTCAAAATAGAGATATATATAGTAAAGAACTAAGTATATTTAGAATTAGTAATAAAATACTAATCAATAAAATATATAACTAAAGAATATAAAGCAGTAATACTATATCTTAAAAAGATATTTATTTCCGATATAAGATTAATAGTAGAAATAACTATATATTTTAATAAAATTATACTAATAGAGATAACTATAGAAATACTATATAGTAGTATAAATAAGATATTAAAAACCACTTGATAATAATATACTATACAATAATAAATAGTAAAATTAGAAGAATTAATTCTAAAAAGCTTTTAGAAATCCTCTAAAGTTATACTTATTACTACTTTATAATATTACTTAAACTAGAAACCTTTTTAAGTTTAAAATTCTCAAAAATTATATTTAAAAATATCTTTTTAAATATAAAAATAGAAAGAGGGAGGGGCTAATAGCTCGCTGTCTACTATAACTATTAGTAGATATATTACCCCCTAAAGTACGACTTTAGCTTTCCTACCCCCCTACTTACTATTATAACTAGCCCCTAGTTAATTTAAAGCTAAAGCTCTTATAGCTATAATAGCTATATCTAAAAGTTAAATAATATACTTAATAGAATAAGCCAAAGTATAACTACTAAGAACATTAGGATAATTACAAGTAACTACTACTAATACCGAACAGATAGTAAGACGCTATATTGATTTAAATCTAAGTTTAAAAATAACCATAAGTTTAAGATAGAAATTATTATTAATATTATATATCTTAATAATAATAAGCCTATACTATATACGCTTAATGTATTAATAGTATATATAGCTATGAAGTTTTAAAAAGAATATCTCTATAGAAAGTATATAGTATATATGAAAAATATATTAGATCAATATATACCAAAATCCCCTAAATAGAGTTATTACTAATACAGAATATAACTTTACTATTAAAAGGTTGAAAGAAAAAGTTAATAATACAAGTAGTAGGATAAACATTATACTACTTCAAGTTTATAATAATATTAATAAGATTATATAATACTATACCCCCCTATAGAAAGCCTATAAAGTTATATATAATAGAATACTAGAGATATTAGAAGAAGAAGTATTCTAAAATATAATTAAGGTAATTAATAATATGAGTAGTCCTAATAGCCTTATATTAACTTTACCTATCTTTAGAATATACTTATATCTTAATACAATATTACTACTATTTCTAAATATAATAAGATATATAGTAATTATCTATAAAATAATAGAAAGAGTATATAAAATCTATATATAGCATTAGGTTTTAGATACTCCAAATATATATAAAAGCCTTTTTATATTATCTATCTATCAATCCTTATTATAATTAGAAATATATATGTACTAAACATACTAGAACTAGACTAAACCTTTTAGACTTATTTTAATTAATAGTCAAATATATATTATAAAGATAGAAAGTAGGTTTAATACTTTCTATATAATAGTAGTTAAACTATATTATTAATCTTAAGTTAAAAAGAGTAATAATAAGAATCCTTATAATAATAAGACTAAAAGAAAGGTTCTACTTAAACAAATAATTATCATAACAATATTTAAAGAAAGGCTAAAGTAATAAAGATAACTATATAAGAATAATACTTTTATTATAAAAGCTAGCTTTTTTAATACTATATATTATAATATCTACTTTATAATAGAAGAAATAGAAGTATTAGTTAAAACTATTAGTTTCTCCTAATATAGCTCTATTAAAATACTAAATAAGCTTTTTAAATAGTTATATATTGAAGATTAAGAAACCCTATTAGTAAAAAGAGTATTATGCCTTAAGTATTTGATTTAAAAATATAGGTAAATGACAATCTTAAGTTTTAAGCTTATTAATAAAGTTAAAAGTATTAATAATATACTATATAAGAAGTTATAACTAGTCATTACGAGATTTAATACTTAAGAGAAAATTAATATCCTTATATAGTTATAAATAATATAATAAGTTAGCTATTACTTAATCTTAATACTATTAGTTATATTATATTTTAATACCTTTATAGACATCTACTTCTAAAATATTATCTAAATATATATATAAATAGAAATACTACTAAACTGCCTTATTTTCATAAAACTACTTATTAGTTTATAATACGTTTATTTAGAAAGTATTATGATAATTATTATCTAGTTATTATATAGTTTTATAAAGTTAGATATATATGAATATATAATATATTCTAATTACTATAAAAGTAGACTAAAGATAGAACTCTTACTATATAACTTGAACTTTATAATCTCTAGAATGAATAACTTATATTATAATATTATAATTATATAGATAGATAATATATTTAACTTCTACTTATTTAAATTTAATAGTATAAAAAAGAAGAATTCTCATAAGTAGGATTTAAAATAAAGCTAAAGTTAATACTAATAAATAATAAGCTTTTTATTTTTGATAGAACTATAATAACCTTTAGAAATAATAATAATACAATTCTTATATAATAAAAGTAAGATAAGAAAATTAGACTTATTAATTATACTTCTAGTAAGCTAAATTTAGTATATATTAAATAATAGATATAAAGGGTATATATAGCTTCTATATACTAATTAGAGGTATATTTTGACGTCTCTATTATAGTTTAATACTAAGGCTTAATAGAAGTAGATATTAAAAGACTTAATAAGTACTTTATATAGTAGATAAATAACTTAAAATAAAACTTAATATTTATCCCTACTAATATTAAAGAAATAGAATTATATATCTTTATTAATAGACGTTTTGCTAATAATAAAAATCTAATATTTTAATTAAGACTTATTATTATCTTAAGGATAAGAAGAAACAATGAAGATTATAATCCATTTAAACATAAGAGTAATATTATCCACTTCTCTTTTACTAAATTGAAAAGACCTATATAAGATTTATTAGCTTTCAAAGTTTATAATATAACTATAAGAGTTAATATAAAGTATATAATTTATACTACTTTTAGATAGATAATTTAATACTTAAGATTACTAGTAATACTCATAGTAATTTATATTAACTCCTACTTTCTTTATAAATATCTTAGTAAACTAAATACTACTAAAGAGAAGTATCTTATAATTAGTATTATAATATTTTAATAATTATATAAATAAAGAGACATTCTCAAGATTTATTCAATTAATCATAAAGGTAACCTTATAGATAATATAACTAAGAGATCCAATAATTAAGTTTCTAAAGAATTTAGATTAATAATTAAGGTAATAATATAAATAGAGGGATAAGTTATAAAAACTACTCATAATAATAAGAAGAGAAGATAAAAGTAAAAAGGAGTATATAAGAAAATAAGAAGAACGTAATAGAGAAGGAGAGAGGTATATTATAGTAAAGACTTAAAGTATTTAATATAATATTAAATAAAAGGCGTATTTATATAGAGAAATACTTTATATAATATATTTAAGATTTCTAATATAATTAAAAGGACTTATATAACTAGAAGTAATTTTATACTAATTTTGTATTTTATACTATTTTTATATTTTATACTAACTTTAGTATTTTATACACTTTAGCTATAAAAGAGGGTATTACTAATATTAGATTAAATATAGCACTAATATAAATAAAGTGATAATAATAAGTAATTAAGTAGTTAACCTACTTATTTAAACTAATAAGAATAAAGGAATCATTATATAGATTTATCTCTACAGTATATAGTATATATATATATATATATTATAATTTATATATAGATATTATAATTTATATATAGATATTATAAATAGAGACAACTAGTTATATACTATTTATGCAATTGATTGATTATGACGTTTATTAGTTATAAACTAAGAAATATATAAATAATCTTTATAACTTTATTATTCTATATAAATATTTATTTAATAAAGTTGATTTAAATATTTAGAAAGTAAGTAAGTAATATCTTATTAACATAAGAGAAATCCTTATTGAATAGCTAGAAATATAATAATCAGATAAAATAACTTTTAAGATTACTATAAAATCTCTATAAGAAGAAGTAATTATTTAGTATAATTTCTGTAGTATATTTATTATAAATAATAAGTTAGAGAATAAGTAGTATATTATTGAGTTTAATGAGTAGTATAATATAAGATAATAAAATATATCTATTTATAACTTATAGGTTAATAGCATTATTGAAATTAAATATCAATTTATAATTTATACTTTATTAGTCTAAATAATAAGAAGTAATAATAAAAACACTTAATTCCCACTACTTATAATATTATTGATAAATTAAATAATAGTTCAAGTATTAATATGGTATACCCCCTCCTATCTTAAGCATAACTATAAAATGATAGTACTAATCAAAGTTCTAATACTTATATAGAAACTTTTCTTTTAAATATTAGTATGAATGTAAGAAGAAGAATTATAATTAAAACTAAAGATAATTACTTAGTTAGATAAAGATAGGAAAAAGACTATAATGGTAATTCTAGAATAATACTAAAAAGTAGTAAAAGGATTTGATATTTAGTAGATTGATATTCTTTAGGACAAGAAATTAGAAATTAGGGATTTTATACTAATTTATAACATATAAACAGAAATTAATAAATTATTAGAATAGAAGTTAGAATACTAGTAGACTAAGTCGTTTTAAATATATATATATATATATATATATATATTAGACTCTTCTTTATATAGATTGACAATTGTATTCAAAAAGAAAATTTTGAATTTAGCTTATAGTAATAATTATTTATAGAAATCTATTTAAATACTTATAGAATATTAGAAATCATTAGCTTTAAATATTCATTAGTTTAAATTAGAATTAGAATTGGAAAGAATCTCCTAAATAAAAAGTAAGTTTATAAGTATTAAAGAAATAGAAAATTATAAAAAGTTTATAATTTTAACAAAGAGTATTAATGATAAGAAAAATATACTCATAAATTAATAATAAGTATATCTATTAGATATCAAGAATATTATTAATATGATACTAGAAGATCTTATATTTAAAATCTATTTCTTCAGATTAAACCTAAAGAAATAAGTAATATATTAAGAAATATCTCTTTAGAATCCTAACTTCTTTCTATATCATATTTAGAAATATAGATATATATTTATAAGCTTAAAAAGATAGTTTTATTTATTCTTTTGTTTTTATTATAAGTTTTATAAAAAGAGTTAATTTTCTAGTTTTAAAATTGGGAACTTTAGACTTTTGTAGAAGTTTATAGCTAAAAGTCTAATAAGGGAAGGTATAATAATAAAAAGTAGGTTCCTATAAGTTATAAGACTTCAACTTAGTAAGTTAATTAGTAGTAGCTATAAGAATGTTTCTATCCTATAGTAGCCTTAGGCTACTATATTATATAATATATAATCTAGTTTTAATTATTTTAGCTCTCAATATAGATTATAAGGTATATATTCTTATAACTATCCCCTACTATATAGGCTTTAATTTCTAAAGCGTATAAATAAATACTATATAGCTACTTCTAAATACCTTTACTAGCTAGTTGCTTATTATTTAGTAGTTTGAGTGATAGTTAAAGCAATAGAATAATAGTTAAAATAATAGTTAAAATAATACCACAATAGTTAAAATAATAGTTAAGATAATAGTTAAATATATAAGAAAAACGTTTTAAATAAAAACTAAAGTGTCTAACTTTATCTTATAGTTAATTAGACTATAAAGTATTTAATAATAAATTAGGTTAATTAAAATAAATCTTTAGGTAAAAACTAAGGTATCTAATTCTATCTTATTCTATTAGAACTCTTTAAAACTTTCTAATAGTAAGATATTAGTATATATATTAATAATATTAGTTATATAAAGTATTAACTTTTAATTAGACGTATTATAACATCAGTTTCTAGTAAGAGTTCCCTTAGGGTATTTTTAATATATTTTTAGTAATACTTCTATATAGTATATATATTAATCTCTTTAGGTCTATATAATAATAACGTTTTAGTTAGATTATCTTTTTAATATATTATAATACTATACTTTTAGCTATATTTTTAAAGTAGTATAACTTTCCCTCTTTTAAAAAGCTTTATAAATTACTTCTTAATACCTTTTTAGTATTATAACTTCTTCTAGTAATATTTTTAGAATAATAAAACCTTATAGAGTAATCTTTCTAATTATATCTTATATAACGTTTATTATAATAGTAATTAGCTATAATATAAACTAACTCAATATATATCTTTTATAAAAGCTAACTTTTAAGATATAGTTATTTTAAAGTTTTTAGAATATCTTTATAGTAGTTAGATATTAAGCTTTTAGTAGTAATAAAACTAATAGTTTTCTTAATACTAATTGCTTTTTTATTAATATTATTAATAATATCTTTCTAAAGTTATAATATTCTTTATAAATATTTAATTACTAAAGTTATAATTCTAAATATCTAATTATTAACTTTCTAGTATTTCAAATACTACTATGTTCTAAATTTAAAATAATAGAAAAAAGTAAAGATATAAAGCTTTAAAGTTTCTATAGAAATATTTAAAACTTTATAAATTACTAACTATTTAGTATAGAATTTTAGTAAGGATTAGTTTTTATATTTAAATATATAAAATATATTATATAAGTATAATTCTTATAGGGTATGATTAGTTAATAAGTAGTAAATTAATACTATAAAGTTAGTTTATATAGGGTTTAATAATAGTATATAGTAGTAATTATACTATTAAATCTATAAGTTATATATTAATTTAATTATAACTTACTAAATCTTATATATTACGGAGGTTTCTAAGTATATAGAGTAACGTTCTTAAATTACTATTAGTTAATTTTCGATTTCATATAAAGTAATACTTTTGTAAAAGAAACTATAGGAGTAATTAAGGAGCTTTAAGTAGTTTTTATAATTAGGGGTTACTTTAGGAATTAATAGTATAGGGGTTACTATAGGTTTACTACGAGATAGTCAAGCTAATATTATTTTTATAAAAGAGGATTCTATTCTATATTCGTTTTATCTTTTGTTTTAATATTTCTTTTATTAAATTAGAGTTTAATTAAAGGTTTTCTATTTTATAGCTTTAATTCTTTACTATACTTTAATATCTTTCTAAATATAAGAAAATGATTTATATTAAAATATTAAAAAAGAAATTTTATATAAAAAGATAGATAATATATATAAGAGTAGTATTAGGAATATAATATAGTATTTCCTACTAAAGATAATAATATTAAGAAGTTAATTAAGATTAAAATAAACTATTAATAATAATTTAGTCTTTTTAAACTTCTAAGGAATTTTAGACTTAATACTAGGAAGGCCATTATACTTATTGTTTAATTAATAGCTTTTATTAGAATATATCTAATTAGTACTTATTACTATTAGACTTTAATATAATTAAAATTATAAGTCTCTTAAATCTTATAGAAGACGTAGTTTAATATAAAAGATTCTAAAAAGAGAGATATATTTAAAATAAAGTTTATAAACTTAAGAGCTAGTTTTATTATTAAATATAATACATACTTACTCTTTATAATAATTATACAGTATTATATTCTAGTTATTATGCTTTTCAATCAAAAGATTGTATATAGTAATTAGATAATTAATAATCTTTTAAATTTACTAATTACTAGAATAACTAATACTTTGATAGACAAAAACTTTTTATTAGAATATAAATATCCTTTTCATATATAAATAGACTTTCTTATAGTCTTATAGACTTATAAAGATATTTTGGAAAATTATTCATATAACTTAAAGCTCCTTATAGATTTAGAATTATAATATAAATATTACCCTAAAATTCCTATTTCAAGGAACATTAATATATAGGAATATAAGACTAATAACTACTTAATAAATATATTAACTTATAGAAGAAGATAAAGGAATATTGATAATTTATAATTAGCTTAATTAAAAGAGTCAAGACCTATATGTATATACTACTTACTATTTCGTTTAATATAAAGGAATTAATATTATAGATTAAGTAAAGAAAATTAGACTTTTAAAACTTATAAGAATAAGAAGTATTAATGTTTTTAATTAGAATAAGTAGTTATATTAAGTTATAGTTGGGAAAGGTTAATTATAAATAATATAGATGAATAATTAGTAAGTTAGAGATAAAAGAGAGAAGAATGGATAAGATATAAATGAGAAGAAATATTTCGATACTTCTGGTTATAATAAATATATAATTATAATTAGAATAATATTAAACAATCCTAATAATTATAAGGGAGGAATTCTTTTATCTAAAACCCTAATTATATTTCTTAAGTAAATGAATTAATAGTAGTATCTTTATGAACCTAGAATTATTTAAATAAATATATTTACTTTTTCATAAGATTTTAATTCTCCTCTTAATATATTAATAGACATATTCTAATGTTTCTAAATCTAAATAAGACTTTAATTTCAATATATACTTTTTCTAAAAGAAATATTATTTAACTTATAATTTAAATCTATAAATATTCCTATTATTATTTAGATAATTCTCCTTCCTATTTAATGCTATCTACTAAAAGTCCTACTTAATACTACTATACACTTAATAGAATCTCCTATTTCTAATACTTTATATATTTTAAATAATAATAAATACTTTTAATAAAATATAGAGTTAGAGATTCTTATCTATTTTGAAATCTATAGAATAAAATAAATCTACTTCTAATAGTATCTTTAAGAAGTTAATTCTATTAAGAATATCTAAAGGATTACAATAACTATTGTCTATTTTATATAACTATATATAGTAAGTAACCTAAAGACTTTAACATTAATATTAGATTTTATAAAGGTAACTTCATTACTAATTTAAATTAGAAAGACTAATGATAGTAGAATATTTGCTTAGTTATTTCTATACTACAATTATTAGAAATATTTATATTATAAATTATACTAATCTTATAGAATATCTAATTAGATTATATAACCTTATTAATTAGATTAAGTAATAGGAAGTATTAATTTCAAGAAACTGAAACAATAGGGTTCACTTAAGTTATGTAAAATTATATAATAAGACTTCTAATTTATTATATAATCTTATATGATAATTCTAGAGAAGAAGTTAGATAATATAATTAGTAATATATAAAATAATACTTTATATTCTTATTCTTCTTCTAAAAATAAAGCAATATAATAATATAAATACATCTTTTCATAAATAAATAGTAGAACTAAATATATATTTATAATATATAATAAGGCATTAAATATAAAGAAGATCAATCTATTAATATATCAAGATTTATAAATTTATATCTAGAAAGGGATAATAGAAAACTATAATATATAATAATTTAATAAATTTATATTATTTTAACTATATATTATTTTAAGTAGGAGGGGCTAATAGCTCGCTCTCTACTGCAACTATTAGTAGATATATTACCTCCTAAAGTATAACTTCAGCCTTCCTATCCCCCTACTAACTATTATAACTAGCTTCTAGTTAATCCGGAGTTAAACCCCTCGCAGCTACAGCAGCTAGTATACCTATCTTATATCAATCTTTTCGCAGATAATAAACAACTAATAACTCCTTCTATAACAACCTCACACTTTTATACCTTTATAATTATATATAATTTAAATATCTTAAGATATTTAATTACTACTAACTATAGGTATTCTATTTAAATATTTATTATAACCTTAATATTTATAATCTTAATATCCTTATTACAAACCGAGTTTTACTTACCCCTAAGATGAGACTTTATACTACTAATATAAAAGTTCTCTACTATTAATATAAACTAACTTATAATCTCCATATAAGCATAGTAGGACTTAGCTTACTCTTATTAATAAGTAATCTTAATATATTAAATATAGCTAATATATAAATAATACTTATATAGATATAGATACTTCTAATATAATTAGATAGCTTTTAAAACCTTTATAATTATATTATTATAATACTCTAAA
>QAPG01000375.1:0-24186 GCA_004366825.1 Colletotrichum spinosum
TTTAAGAAGTTTAAATATTTTAATTATATTAATTTAAACCTATATAAACCTATCTCACTAAAAACTTTTAATTATCTTAAAAGCTTTATCTTATTTATAGATAAATATAATAGTCCTACTTGATATAGTAGTTTAATATCTAGCTAGCTTTTATTGTTTTATAGTAAGAGTAGTAGGTTTGAATCCTACAGTAGGCAACTATAATTAGTAGCTATATGCTTTCTAGTTATATAAATTAAGTATAGTAACTACTACTAGCTATAAGCTCTTACTAGTAGTTGTTAATAACTAGTAACTACTAATAACTAGCGATAAATACTACTAACTAGCTAGTGTTAGTATTATATAACTAATTGCGATTTTTAAAGAATAATTATAATAGATATAAGTATATACATACCTTCTATTTATTAGCTATCGTATTAACTAATTATATTTACTACTTAAGGTTTCTTCTATTTAAATAGTTCCTTAGTACTAGTAGTATCTAGAGGGTAAATAAAGTAAGAGCTGACTATTAGGTGTAGCTTCTTTTAAAGGGTTCCCGAGAGGTATATAACTTTAAATAGATTAAAGATTTTCAATACAACTATTATAAATATAATAGATCTATCTAAAGAAAATTATTAAGATTAAAGAGTTCTAAAGAAATTACTTTAGCTCTTAAAACATTTATATATACAACTCATAGAAATAATAATAACAAGAGAATTAAAAACATTAATATAAATAGTGACTTTAAGTTCTCTAATAATAGAATAAAAGTTATCTATCTTAATAATAATATTATTTATAATATAAGACTAGTTTATACTTATAAGCCTAATAGTTTAATTAAGAAAACTATAAGAACTATAGTTAATAAGATTAAAACTTTTTTTTATGATTATAGTTTATTTTTATAATTTGAAAGGTTAGCTATATTAGCTTCTATTTATATCTATAATAAAATACCTTATTTGTCTACTAAGTTTAAAATATTATATAAATTGAAAAATAAGGTATTTTATTATAAATATAAAATTTTAAAGTAGTATCCATTATCATAAATTTAAAAATAAGTATTCTAAGAAACTTAATTTAAAAATAAAAAAGAATACTATAATTGCCTTTAGTTATAATACTTATTTAGTTTAAGATTTATAAGTTTATAATACTATTTAGTCTTAAAATACAAATATTCTTGAAAACTATTTTAACCTTTATTTAAAAAAAGAACTATCTAGTTTTAATAATATTATTACTATTCAGTCTAATTAACTTAATAAACAGAATAAATCTAATTAATTTAATTCTAATAACTTTCTTTAGAATCTAGGTATTATTAAGTCTAGTAAAATCTATAATTCTATTAGAAGTACTAGTTATTCTCTTCTTCTTAATAAAGTTAATAATAGTGATAATAATTTAAATCTTTCTCCTAATAAGAAACTTAGTAGTTTATCTATAATTTATCTTAATAAGATTATAGATTTTAAGAATTCTAATAAAATATCTACTATATCTATAGAAATCTCTTTCTTAAATCTAATAGTGAAAAGAATTATAGATAGCATTTATATGAAATAAATATATTCTTTATAATTAAGAATTATTCTTCTTTAGTCTTTTACATTAATTATAATTAATATACTTATAATAATAACTTATTTCTAAATATATATAGTAGTTTTTATACTACTAAGTATATATTATTAGTTAATAGTTTAGATAAACTAGCTATTTTCTAAAAGTTATAAATTCTTATTTAAATAGTAATTAGATTTAAATTATAAATAAAGAACTTAAGTCTATAGAGTCTATAGAAGTTTAGATTATTATACTTCTATTTAATATTTCCTTTATTAAAAAGAATAATATCAAAATATTAAGAAGTAGATAGGTTTATAAAATAAACCTTAATAATTAAGATCCTAGTAATTCTATATATAAAGCTAAATAGATTACTAAAAGTCATAACTAGTACTTTAATTTTAGTTATTTAGGAGCCTTTAGTATTACCTATAAACTTAAATATAATAAATATATATTAATTATATATACTTATTATAGCTAGATTTTAATTCCATATAATATTACTATTATATTTATTTATATAAGAATAGATAAAAAGATATGTATTAATTTACTTACTAGCTATATCTATAATAAAAATTCTAAACGTTTAATTTATAATACTAACTATAAGAACTAGCCTTTTCTTTATTTATTAAATAAAACCTTATATAAATTAAAATAGAACTTAAGGTTATAGTATTTATACTTTAAATCTATCCTATATAAGATTAGTTTTCAAATATTTCCTTATAATCAAGGAATATTTATACTTAATATTACTCTTAATAATAATAAATATTTAGCTATTTTAATATATCATATTAATAATATACTATTAGGAGCTAATAGTTCTACTATTTTAAAATATATTTATAGTAGTTTTAAAGAAAATATAAAAATCCAAGATTTAGGAGAACTTAGTATCTTTTTAAATAATTTAATTATGAACTATAAGAACAGAAGTATTAAGACAAATCAATTTCAATATACTAATAAAATCCTTACCAAATTTAGTAAGAAGGATATCTATAATTTTAATACTCAAATAGATAATAAAGCTAAATCCTTTATTAATAAGAATAATACTTCAAAAGACAAAATATTAGAATTTTAAAACGAAATAGAAGTTTTATTACATTTAACCTTAGAAACTAAACTAGATATCATTCTAACTATTACTACTTACTCTCAATTCTCTTCAAACCTTTCTAAAAATATTTTATTACTTTTAATAGAATATATAGTTACTTAAGAAAAGCCTCTAATTATAGATTAACTTATAATTATAATAATATCAATCCTTTCAATTTATTTAGGTTTATAGACTTAAATTAAACTAGAAATATTAATAATAGAAGATCTACTTTAACTTATGAATTTTAATTAGATATTTATAATATTATAAATTATAGCTTAACTAAGTAAAAAACAGTAGTTCTATCTATTTAGAAAGCTAAATATATAGCCCTAGTAGATACTACTAAAAAGCAATTTACTTATATAATAACTATAGTTCTATTAATAAAACTTTAGGATTTAAAACTATTAATAAGCCGATTATCCTTATAGATAATTCATTAGCTAAAAAAATTTACTAAAAATACTGAATTCTATAAGAAAACTAAGTATATTAATATTTATTATTATTATATTAGAGATCTTATTCAGTATAATCAAGTTAATCTCTATTATATGAATAAAAATCATAATATTACTAATTCTTTAATAAAGCCTCTAGGCTAAAATAAATTTAATAATATTATTAAGAGGATTCTATAGAATAAATCTAATATTCAGCCCTCTTATAAAAGAAATAGCCTTAATAGTCTATTTCTAAAGATTAGTCTTTTCCTTCAAACTATTTATTAGTTTTAAACTTTTCCAATTTTGTTTTATTCATTCTTAAGTCTTTTCCTTGAAACTTTTTCAGGTTTAGATTTTTAAGACTTTAATCTTTTGAAATTTCTCTATTTTTCCTATATAGTTTTTAGAGTTTTGATTATTTTTTAAGTTTTGAAAGATTTGTTTATCTTATATACTTTAAAGGGGGATATTAGAGTTCTAGCTATTTAGCTAGTACTTATATTTATCCTAATAACCTTTTTTAAGTAAATAAAAGCTTAAGTATTCTTTATTACTCTTATAACCCTATATTCTCTATTTATTATAGAAAGCTAATTATTAGAATTAAGGTTGAACTATTTTAATTATTTATACTCTAAAGTATTCAAATTATAATATTAGAATATTTAGTAAATAGACTACTTAGTAGCTTAAGTATAGTAGGACTGAAGGTTCCGTATTATATAAAGCTAATTTGTCTAAAAATAAACTCTATTTAGATATTAATACTACGAAATTCCCTACTTCCTATAGAATTAGAACTTCCTATCATCATCACCATTCATATTAATATCAGTATTATATTCAGATATCATTCTGAATGACCTATTCTTTAACAATTAAGAGTTATTAATCCCACTTGACCTTTTACTAGTTACTTATTACTAGTTCAACAGAATGTATTATATAACTTTATAGTATTATGAGTATAATAGGAACTCTTTCTATTTATAAAAGTATATTTGAAATAAATCTATTTACTCAGTTACTTCTTATATATATAATTATATAAATACAACTTATTTAAATTACTTTATAAAATACTTTTGTTAGTAGGTTTATTATAATTCTTACTATTAGATCTACTTATAAGAGTTGTAAATATATTATGGGAAGTTTCTTTTCTTAAGTCATTATATTAATAGTTATAAATTAAATCTTCAAGTGGTATTAAGTAGTATAAGTTACTTAATATAAGAGCTTCAGAATGATTTTTATGTAATATATTCTTAAAAGTTTAATTAGTTTAATTCAAAGTCGAGGAATATTCTACTATGTTTAGAAGTCTTATAATGTTATAGAATACTATAGAAAGCTTGAGATTCTAATAGATTCTTATAGGGACTTCCTAATAGAAATTATAAGAATTTCCCTAGGATTTCCTATTAGACTTCCTAGAGAATCCTTAATAAAAGTACTTTAGCAATCTAAGTAGATTCTTTATAGAGATAGAAGAATTGTTAGCTTTTATAATATTATTTTACTAGTATTAAAGTGTAATATATAGAGTAAGAAATCTCTAGACTTCTAGAATATTAAATAATGAAACTCTAAATAAAATACTTTCGTATTTTCTTAACTGAATATTAAGATTATAGAATATTCTTATATTCATAAAGATATTCTAATACTCTTTTTGTATTATAATGATATAACTAATTAAACTTAAAGCTTAACATTTCTTAAGTATATAGGATAAAGATTAAGTGGAGTATCTGTATTATTAAAAAGCTCTTATTTTATAGAAATATTATAGATTCAAGCCTAAGGGCTTGAATAAGATATTACCATTAGAATTCTATATAACTACTACTTCTATAGTTTAGTAAAAAGCTTTTACCTTAAGTATAAGTTCTTTAAGATTATTATAATCCTATTAAAATAGTAGTAGAATATATCTTATAACTAGCTTCTAATATCAATAAACATCTTATTTAAATTTAACTTCATAGTAAATAGTAAATTATATACAAGAAATTGAAAATAGCGAAAGATAATAATAAATACTAATACTTGAGAATTAATAATAAAAGTTCTAATAGATTAATACTAAACTAATTTAATAAAAGAAAAAGACTAATTCTTCTGAAACGTTCTTTATAGTTCTAATATAGTAATAAAGTAGTTTTACAAATAATATGAATATTCTATCTACAGAAGAAACTATCTTTTATTAATACTTTTTAATAGTAATACTTTCGACTTTCTTATATAATAATGAGTTATATAATATAAACTAGTAGTTAATTAGGTTTTTATTAAGAAGTTAGAAGACTTCTAATAGTTCTAATAGATTAATTTATTATTCAAAGTTTAAATATAAATTAATAAGTTCTATGTAATATACAAGTTTTAATATAATTAAGATATTAATATATTCTTCTCATATCGTCTTAAGTATTATGAGAATTCCTATTATAATGCTTAGGGTTTTGAGATGATTTACTATTTTTATTATAAATTGAAATAGATGTTTACGAAGTTTTCTATTAAATTTGAATTAATTATAAGATGGATAGAAGGGTATTCTTAAGGAGAAGATATCTAATTAAATTATTTCTAATTAGCTTTCTCTTATTATTTATAAATGATTACTATTGATGATAATATTAATTAGATAGAGTATTATATTATAATCTAATACTACTTTATAATTATAATAAATCTTAAGGTCTTTAATATAGAATTATGAAATTATTATTAGTTATAAATTCAATTTTCATTAGAATTAATAATTTACTAGAATAGGAATATATAAGTAATAAGTTTAAGGTTAATTCAAACGATTTTAAGACTAATATAGTATTATTATAATACTACTCCTCTTTACCATAAAAGATGAAATATATAGTACGTTATAATTAATAAACTCTAATTAATTGTTATTATAAGTAAATTTAAGGTTTGATAGGTAAACTCTATAGTTATTTAAATATATATATATAACTTCATACTTCCCCCCAAATCATAATATTGAGGACTATTTTAGTAATAGATATAGACTATATACTACCTAATTACTAATAGCTTCTAGTATGAATATTTAAATTTTATAATTAGATAAAGATTTATAAATAATACGGGAAACATATAGCTTTTAGAAGAAACTCCTTAAGGAGTAGATTAGTATAACTACTAATAATACTATAATAATATATAGAATTAGAAAGATATAGAAACAAATAGATTTAGTTATTTGCTTTAGTTTTTATATTAATGAATAATTAGCTTTTTGCTTCTATTTAAATTAATAGTAATTATAGTTATTTTAAAGCAATTAGTAAGGGATTTATAGAGTAATAGAATTGTATATTACTTATATTATTATAATTATACTAGTTGGATATTATTCTACGTTTTAGTCAGAAAGCTTATATCATGAAAATAATTAACATATATGTTCATCTTAATAGGTAACTATTTAAAACTTTATTCTATAAAATTTCAAAAGTAATATATCTAGTTATTTTTAAAAGGTTATAATAATAATACTAAAAAGTTATTCTAAGTTTTGTAACGAATAAAGTAAGAGTAAATATATTTACTGGTTCTATTGTTTAAACTATTAATAATATATTAAGGGAGATATATATTGATAGACTTATAAATGGTATTAAATTACTAATTATAATATCTTCTTATTTAAGAGAAGGAAGGTATGCGTAGTTAATAATTAATTTAATAGAAATTAATATCATTCTAATAGCTATATTACTACTTATTTTAGAGTAGTCAATACTTATCCTCTTAGGTATTTATAATATTTTTATAACTTTATTAAATAGAAATAAGGTTTCTTGTTTTTTATTTGATTAAAAGTCTTTTCATTATTATATTTACTTAAAGAAGAATTTCAATAGAATAGAATTAGACTTACTATATAGACTATTTTACAATACATTAAAGATATATTCTTGGAGGTTTAATATTAAATTATGAACCTAATCGATAGAGGTTGAGTATAAATTAACTTATCTATAACTACAATATATATTTCTTTTCTTAAACAGCTCAGGGAAAAATAGTAGTTTTATATAGATTATTATATTTTAATACTATTAGTACTTATAACTATTATTACTTACTACTAATTAAAGAGACTTTGTACGTATTATTTAAGGTCATATATTGTATAAAGATTAACATTCATATAGTTTTCTATAACATTTATCTTATAAATGGAGAAAAATATGAAACTATCTTTTAGATATATTTGAACCTATTTAAGTAGTCTATTATTAGTTTTAGATTCATAACCATATTTTTAATATTTTAATATTACATTAATAGTATACTTCGATAGACTTTCAATATTTCTATATTTTATTTAGATACTATTTGTATCTGTAGTTATAAATAAAAGAGTAACTATAAAGATAAAATTATTGAGGTTCTTGACTACTTATAAGGAACTAATTTATACTGAGACTTAGAAAAATATAAGCTCTTTATAAAGTAAATTAAATATTTAGATTCTATTACTAAAATAGAGAAAGGTACCTATTATAATCTTAAAGAAGTTAAAACTATATAGGAATAAGAGGTCTTTAAGAATATATAGTATCTAGAACTTCCTTAAATTTACAAACTTCTATTATAATTTAACTTATTATTTCTGTAATTTAATAGAATCCTTTATATACTTAATATACAAATAAATACTATTTTATGAAAGATATTATATATTAATAAGTATCTAAAATATTTAAATTTATATTTATTTTAGAACTGGTTATAATTCCATGAGATTTAGGACAATATATAGTAATATAGGTAAGTTACCTAGAATTAATATTAATTACTTACTTCTTATTAAAGAATCGAAATAGTATACTATAACTAGTTACTTATTCAATAATTAGACGTATTCTAATTTAATAGGATTATGCTATTTATAACACGTAGTTATAAGTGGTTATATTATATGTAAAATATAATTAGTAGAGTTATAAGATATAATAGAGCTATTTACTATTCCTTTTCATTATAAAACTTTAGAATACTTTTTAAATCTTAGACTTATTTTCAAATAATAGGTTAGATAAGTAGAAACCTTATTAGAATTTAGTTCTATTTTAAAATACTATTTAAATATTTTTATAAAGTATTTTAATACTATCTCTTTATAAAGTTAAAATATTATAATACAACTAAACCTCTTAATATAAATCCTTTAGCGTTTTTAAATTAACTTTAATAATAAGAACAAGCTTTCTTTAATACTTTTCATTTATAATATATAAATAGAAAGATATTAGGAAAAAGCTATATAAATAGAAAATACTTATAAGTATACTATTAATATACTACTAAATAAGTATATTATATTCTAAGGTATTATATTATTAATTTAGTTACTTTTTCTTTATACCTGGAATGGTATCTAAGCTCTTTACCCTATATATAGATTTCACTATATATTTCACCTCATAATAGTATTCATACTAATACTAGCTTATAACTAGTTAAAATAGTAATAAAATTACCTATTGTTATAGATAATTATACCCCTAGTTTTAATATTTAACCCTATAGTAGTAGACAGCTTTATAGTAATAATTAGGGGGGGTTGTATTAAAATTAGGGTTTAATATATATAGCTAAAAGTAGCTACTAAAGTTGTAAGATTAAGAACCTTTTTGAACTTCTTAAAAATAGAATAAAATAGAATATTAAATACTAGGCATTCTATAACTTATTATCTTTCTATATCTTTTATAATAGAACTAAAATCTCCTCGAAATCTATATAGCTATTTATAAAAAGAAAACTATAGGTTAAGTATAGAAATATCTAATTATAACTATTATAACTAAGGTTATTAGTATATTAGACTAAGTTCCAATAAAATTATTCTAAATATCATAATTAATAGGTAGTTTGTAAATATTTAAAGGAAAGCTATCTAGTTATCTTACAAGCTACTATATTAAGCTAAAAGTTTTAGAGACTAGGTATCGATTAGATAATACTTTAATACTAATATTCTATTATAATACTAGTTATTAGATATTTTTGAATATTATAATAATATAATTATAGGGGTTTAAAAGGTTATCTAGTTATATTAGAAGTATTTATATTTATATAGGGATTATAAGTTAGCTTATATTAATAGTAGAGAACGCTTATATTAATAATATAAAGTTTTATCTTAAGAATAAATAGGGCTTAGTTTATAATAAGGATATTAAGGTTATAAATATTAAGGTTATAATAAATATTTAAATAGAATACTTATAGTTAGTAGTAATTAAATATCTCGAGATATTTGAATTATGTATTAATAGCTATAAGGGTATAAAGGCGTAAAGTTATTATAGAAGGAGTTATTAGTTATTTATTATTTATAAAATGATTGACGTAGGATAGGTATGCTAGTTACTGTATATATAAGGGGTTTAGCCCTAGATTAACTAGGGGCTAGCTATTATAATTAGCAGGGGATTGGAGGGCTAAAGTCGTATATTAAGAAGTAATATATCTACTAATAGTTATAGTAGAAAGCGAGCTATCGGCTCCTCCTAGATATTATTAATACTGTAGAATTAGATAATTACTATAATATTTATATATAAGATTTATTTAGAAATAGTCTATTACATAAAAGACTTATTTGATTTGAGGTTTTAATATAGATATTAATAACTAATTATATAGTAAAAAGAAATAATACTTTAGTATATTTTGACTAGATTTAAGTTTCTAAATATTAGCTATTAATAATTATAATTTTCTAAATAACTTATAACTTTCTAATTCTTAGCTACTTTAATATTAATTTGATCTCTATAGTCTTCTTATAAGTCTTTAGCTTTATATAGAGAATATTTAGCTTCTAGCTAGGACTTATATCCTAATCTACTTTATACTAATAGCTATAGCTATAGTTCCTTTAGATCTTTAAATCATAATAAGGTTATACTAATAGTATATAAGTCCTAGTATAATACATTTAACCTTAGGCTTTCCCTACTATTGGTTGACGACAACTTCTATAATAAACTTTAATATATATACCTTTTTAGATATCTAATAGGCTACTTCTAAGATATATCTAAAGTATTTAGATTTATCTTTAAATACTTTACTTTTAAGCGTTAGATTCTTCTTTATTACTTTAACTTTATTTGTTTTAGTTCTACTAATAGTTTTATTCTCTAATAATATATTAAAGTTGAATATAGTTATAGTTATTTTAAAGGGGCTAGAAAGGGTAGTAAAGTTACTTTTATATAAAGCTAGCTTTTTTAAGCTTTTATAAAAGTAGTTATAATTCTTATAGTTATTAATAATCCTTATAAAGTCGATATCTATATTAAGGTTCTAGGGGTTAAGTATTGTGATAGTAGCTAGAAGCAGTCTATTAGTAGGTCTTATTATTATTATTAGTATTAGTAGTATTACTATAAATAAGGATGCTATTATAAAGTAGTTAGCTATCTATCGCTCTATTTTATATCTATAGTTAGTATTATTAAGGTATACTAGTAGTATTCTGGTATGAATTAATGACATAAGTACCACTATAGTAAGTTTAATACTTCGAAGCTACTACTAACTATTATAAGGCTTATACTAGTAAGTTTGTGTATCTAATTATTATTCTACTACTTATTAGCTTTTATATATTTCTAGATTAAAACTAGATCTAAACTATTAGTTATACTACTAAGTCTTTTTAATTATATTTACTTTTAGAGATATATATAAGCTATTATATATAATTAGGTATTTTCTTATTATTGAGATTATTAACTAAGTATTATATAAAGCTACTTACTAAGGAAAGGGCTAAATATAGAAAACTCTATAGTATTGTTGTAGGATTAATATTAAGATAGTATATTAAAAGATATTAAACATTTTATCTAAATATATAATATCTATTTATATTTATATACAAACTATAAATAGTATGAAAACTTATTATAATTCGTATTAATTCTTAATAGGTTTGAATTATAAGTTTCTATTACCTTTATGATAAGAATATATTACAAACTATACTATCAAGCCTATAGAAGAGATAGATGAACGCTTATTCATGTTAAAAGCTGTCTATAGAATAGTACTATTTAAGATATAGATTTATAAGCATATCTTATATAAGAAGTATCTTGTATAAATAGGCTAAATAATTTAGAGTAATAATCTATAGGTAAAGGGCTATTATAATATATCCCCTTAGCTATAACTATATTTCAATAAATGCTAATTAATATATAGAGTTAATCAAAAATCTCTATCCTATATTTATATAACTCCTAAAATATGTAATAAATACAATAAGGGAAATACTAGTGATTTATAAAATACTATATTAAATATAAATAGATATAAAGTAACGTTTTCTATATTCACTATAAGAATTATTCAATTAGTATATTACTTTAAGCTGAAGTAACTTACAAAGATATAATAAGTTGATAGTATTTTTCTTGACCTTTCTTCTCTCTCTAGACTATTACTACTACTACTATATAAGTTTGTATTTAAAATCACTTTATATATATATATGATTTAATAGTATCTTATAGAAAAATAATTATAATAATTTCCCTTATAAGAATTACATATAGTATCTTATATTAAATAGTGTTAAGCAAACTGAATACTAGTAATAATATTTTGGATAGCCTTTTATATTAAAATCAGAATAGTAGAATAAAACCCCTATAAGTAATAGTAAATAGGGTAAATTCCCTATATTTAAGCCTTAAGAGTAAGATAAAAAACCTATAAGTAATAATAATTAAAGTAGGTTTCTTATATCTAAACTTACCAAGAAGTAGTAATCTCTTAATAAGTTTACTTAATAATAAACCTTTGAAATACTATTAATAGATATTTTAATTTAGGAGAAAGACAATTTATAAGAATAAGAAGTAACAATCTAATTCTCAAGAAACTTTAGAAACGGTTCTTATAAGGGAAACGAGTAATAGTTCTTTTCCTAATAAGTATTACTACTATTAATCTAACACATTAATAATATTTAATTAATTACTTTATATATAAATAGTAATATAAAAAGTGTAAACTTAGCGAGAAATAAAATCGTAAATTGAAATTAGATAGCTCTTATAAGTATTATATATAATAATTATATTTATAATATACTTACTAAGAGTCTATAGAATGACTTTTATTATATAAAGTTAGTTTAATTAGATAAATACTAATAGTATATTATAAATAGAATTCTTTTTATACCTACATCTAAATAATTAGTAATATTAAAATTCTACTTCCTTAAGGTTATCTAAAGTAGTAATCCTATTATTTTAATATATCTCATAGATCATATACTATTTAGAAGTTAAACTGATTATTATCTAAAAGCTTAAATACATAGAAATCATATTATAATTAGTACTTTTTAATAAATCTAATAGTCAAAAGTCTACTTTTTACAAAATAGTTAGTATAATAGTTACTTTAAAATAAGTTCCCACTCTTATATTTATAAGTTAAAATACAACTTATTCTAAATTAATACTTATCAGGAATACCTCTAGAGTTAATATCTATCTAATTATAAATAATGCTTCTATTTGTAAGTTATAACTAACTTTTAATAGTCTTACTATTAAAAATAGTGTAAAAGATATTACTAATTTAAATAATAATAATCTATTTCTATAAAACACGATTCTTTTAAATAGAAAGTAAAAGAGCTTATATAATACCTTTAGATACTTTAAAGCTTCTTATACTAACTATTCTTTTAAATAAAACTTATATCCTTCCAAAATTTATATTCTATAAGGCAATCTTAGCTCTTCTAATCTTTATATTATTAAATCATATTCTTCTTAATAATCTATTTATCAATATAATTAACATCATAAATAATAGAATAATTAAGACTTATATTTATAAGTAAAAAAGAATATAAATAGAATAAGAGATTATTATTCAATCGCTATAAGAACTATCTGCTAAATATTTAATGTACTTTATAAATAGTTATTTATAGAGCTATTCTAATGAGTAAACGTCTTATAGAAACATCTTTTAAAATTATATTCTTCAAAAGTTAAAAGAGGGTTAGAAATATTTAAATTTAAATCTTAAGAATATTTTTATTAATCTCTTAGCTAGTATATTATCTATTAATATATAGATAATATTAAATAGACCTACTATATACTTCTCATGGAATTAAATATCTTAAATATCTATATAATAGTAGTACATAGAGACTTACTTATTAGTATTAATCATCAAGTAAATCATTTAACTATTATTATAATAAGCTTTCTAGATATTACTTAGTTTTAAAGTAATATTTCTAAAGAGTTACCTAAGTATTATAGTTTCTTTTATAGTATATTTGAATATCAAGAGTCCTATTTTAATAGTAGGTATAGTAATAATGATTTAATAAATAGACTTCTAATAAATCAGTCTTCTGAAGAAGGAAATTATATATCTTCAAGAAAACTTTCATATCTCGTTATTATTAGCAGGTAAAAAATCTCTTATAATTAATGATACTTATTTATTCTTTAAGTTACTATAGTAAATTATAAAGAAGTAAGTAGAATCTAAATAAAACTTTATTTAGTTATTTATTATGAAATATTAATAAGAAGGGTTTATAACGTAATATAAAAGCCAAATATTGATAAAAGGGAATTAGAATACATTATAATAGATATATAAATTATTGATTTAATTTTCTCTTAAAACTCTTGAATTTAGAAGCTATAATAGTATTTAGATTCAAAATAAAAGGAATTATAGGAATAGGAAATAGAAGTAAAATTATATTAGTTAGACTGTAATACTTACTAACTTTTTAATATACTAATTATAAATAAGATTAATTATTTTGACTTATTAATCTTAAGCGATTTGTATCTTAAGAAATTATTTTAGTAATTCTTAATTCTTTATTATATTAATACCTTTCAATTATTAGATAAATTAAATAATAAGTATTAGTACTAAGTAGTAGTAAAGAATAAGGATATGATTAATATAGAATACAATAAGGATTTATTTATCTAAAGTCTAGAAGAAATATAAGCCTTGACTTATAATTGATAATCTTAAGTAAGTAAATATTAATAAGGATTCTTTGTATCATAAATGTAATATATTATATAAATGTAATAAATAAACAATACAATATATAGTCTGAATGAAGATTGTTAAAAATATGATTTATTGAAATTGGAATGAAGTACTTAAATATATATATATATATAGAGTAGTTAGGTTTTATATATTCTAATAAAGCTATCTAGTAGGCTTTATACTATACTTACTCTTATATACCTTCTTAGTAATAAAGCTACTAGAGATAGCTTTATACTTCATAAAGCATTTTTAATAGTATATTATTATAAATGAAAATAAGTAAATGTTCTTAAAATAGCTTTCAAAGTGTTTAAAGAAAAGAAATAATTTGTTACGATAAGCTTATTATAACTTATACTGAATTTAACTGTCTGTATCTTATTTTTAGTAACAGCAATTAGTTGGCGCTTCTTGAAATTATTATCTATTCAATTTCTAAATAGTATAAATAATTTGTTTATTATTTTATTATTTATTAACTTTGTATGTTTCTTATATATTAATATTTTTAATAGTTACCTTTCTATACTTATTAGTATTATATATTAATGATATCAAGTTTATATATTAAGTCTAATATAAATAATAATCTTTAATTATTACTAATATTCTAATTAGATATTAGACCTATTCGAATTAAAGTAACTAACAATAAGTTATTTAATATTACTATTAATGTTTTGATATATTTTAATTTAAATATTTCATTAAGTAATTTTATATTAGTCGCTTCGTTTTTTATTCTTAAACTTAAAGGGATATTCTTTAATTCCTATTTAAAGAGTATTTCGAAATTGCATTTTGAAGTTATAATTAGCGTTTTTCATTTCTATTCTATTATTAATAAATATTTCCAATACTTAAGGTATCTTTCTTTATTTTCTTAAGAAATGTATTTTATTTAATATTTCTTTTTCAATTATAGATTATTTGATTAAATTTGAAATTATCACCCTTCTTTTATACTTCTTAATGTTAATACTTTAATTAATCTTATTAAATTTATTTATAACTATTTAACTTTCAAGGTTTAAAGCTAGATTGTTAATACTATAAGTATTCATCTAATTGAAATCGATTGAATAGTTAAACAATCATATAAAATTAAAATATATCAATTTAAACTATTTATTTCATCTTATTTTACTGAGGTTTCTAAGTTTTTGAAGTATTTAATATTCTTACTTTTATTTGAAGTTTCTGAAATATTTAAAGTTAGTGATATTAAAAATAGTATTTTAAAGAAGATTATTATTATACTAAAGAAATCTATTAGAGTTAAATATCCCTATAGATATCCTAAAAAGTACTTATTTTATTTCTTCTGTCTAAAGATAAGAAAGACAATCTAATTAGTAATTTTTGAATTATTAAAGAAGGATAAGAAGAAATTAAACTTACTATTAGTAATACTAAGAGTAAAGAAGATAGTATTACTAGACTTATTAAACATTTTAAGAAGTATATTAAAATCATAACTAGATTTATAAAGAAGTCTATTTAAATTAGGAATTAAGAAGCTTCTTCTAAAATAAATAACTTTAAATACTAGTTTAAGAATGTTTAATATTAATTAATTAATTCAATAGGAAGTCTACTATTGTTAAGTATATTCCAATAAAGTCTATTCTTTTTAAAAGAAAGTAATTTAAATAAAACTATAGAAGAATATAATATTTAACTCTTTAAGATGAGAATAATTAGTAATATTTGACTTATTTAAAAGATCCTCTATATTATTAATTATTTAAACCTTATTCATTTTTAGAAAAGTTATTTTTATTTTATTCAATAGTAGTTGAAATTTATTTTTTAATTATTATTATTATTAAAATAGAGTTTAGTTGAGAGGATTTTATATTCTGAGTTTTCAAAAAACTTACAAAATATTTAAAAAGTATCTTATGACTATTTAGATTTCTAACAATAATAAAATAAGTAATTTAGTTTAAGGTTTTACTTCTAAATCTAATATTTTAAAATTAAAGAATAGGAAAGTTAATGAAGTAAGGAAGTTATTTTGATTGAAACTTCAATTTAAATAGTAAAAAGAGTTTAAATTAACCTTCCTTAAGAATAGAAGTTCTTCTAAATCTAGTATTAAAACTTTAATTATTATATAATTTATTATTATATAACTATTCTAAATATTACTATTTATTTAACCCTTGACTATTAATCTTATTTTTAACTCTTTAGCAATTGCAATTAAGTCGTTTATTAACTGAAGCTTCAAATCTGAAATAATTATTAGAAGATTTAGAAATTAGAATTTTGAACGTTAAATAATTATTGATAGATTTAAAAGTTAGAGTTTAAACTTTGGCATTATAATGATAAGCTCTAATAATTTCTTTCGATTTTTCAAATAGATATTAATATTAGCTCACTCTTTCAAAAGATATAGTGAGGTTTCCATATTTCTCTAAATTAAGTTTTATATATTAATTATTACTTCTTACTTATTAATTGAGAATTGGAAATTTAAATAATCTATTTTAAATTAGATATATATCTAGATAGAAAGCTTTACTCCTTATAAGTATTTTTAAAAGTTCTATTACTTTCTAACTTTCTATATAAATACTACTAAGATATTATATTGAATAATTAGATTTTAAAAAAATAGATTACTTATATATATTATTTAAACAGTTAGATATAGTTCAAAGAGACCTAGTTATTCATTTTAATCAGTTTTAAAAACATTACTTATAGATTTATAAAGTTGAGAAGTATTCTAAATTATTTAAACTTTATTTAAATTAAGTATTTTATAAGTCTATCTATTAGTATTATGTTTATAAATATATAAACTATTCCAAAACCTTGTTTAAAGTACTCTTAATATAGCTATATCTATTAAATATCTATATATTAAAGTCTAATAAATAGATACGTATTTTTGAAGTATTTGGTCTCATTATTCAATAATTATCATAATAGATATTCTAAATATTTCTAAGGTTAGATTTAATATTTTAAAATAGTCTCTTTAGTATTATAGCTTCTTTTAAAGTATAGATAAAGCTAAAAGGTTCTACTTTATACTTTAATATTATAATAATATTTAATTATATAACTTTCTATTAGATTTAATCTTCTAAATAAATAGATAATATAGTTATAATTTAATTTTTAAGTTTCTTTAAAATTTATAAAAGACGTATTTATAGTAATTAGGAGTATTTGAAGTATCTTATTAATACTTCCTAAGTTTTTAAATTATAATATTAGGAATTATATCTTATAGAAATATTAAATTATATAATTTATAATATCTTAATATATTTAAGAAAGGTCTATAAGGTATTTTGAGAGTAAAACGTATATCAATAAGATATTTAATTATGTTATAATTAATTTATAAAGAATTAATCTTATTTTTCTATAATATATATAAACCTCTTGAAATATAACTTCAATATTATTTCTAACGAAAGATATTATCAGAAGTAGTATTATAAAAGTTAGTTTATATTTGAAATTGGAAATATTTTGTAATGTTAATAATATATATATATTATAAATTAGATAAATCTTCTAATATTTTTAATTTCTTACTATTTAAATACTTAGGAAGTGCTTAATAGGATTTTACTTCTTAAGTTTATAGATATACGTTATGTTTATAATACTCTTAAGAGTACTTTTCAACTACCTTATAGTATAAGAAAAGAATATCAGTTATATAGAAGAAGATATAGATATTGAAACTCTTATGTTTCAATAGATAAAGCTTTTCTATCGATAATAAGAGGCTTAATAATTTTGGTATAATATAGAACGGTTTATATTAAAGGAGAATTATATTTCAAAGTTTATAAAAGGTTTATTTAAGTTTAATATATTTCTTTATAGTCTTAAATCTATTTAATAATTTAACTATTATTAGAAGTCTACTAGAATCTCTTATAGTATTTAGGAATATGTTTATAATATTAAATTATCAGACTTTAAAGTTTAATTATATTATAAGTATTATAATTATTCGAGATATTTAAGTAATTAGTACTATTATGCATATAGTTTATAGTGGATTGACTAATTATATACTTTTATGTATATAAATCCTTATTTTAGATTATTTCAAATAACTATGTATATTTATCTTAAAAGTAAAAGCTTATTTTAGAAGAAGGGGTTTATTCTTAATATTTTAATAATTTATTTCTTATTAGATATGTTTTTCTTTTAGTTTTGTAATTTTAGTTCTTATTAATTTAACAAAAGACTTTTGTAGGAATTCTAATAAGTTTATAATATCTTTTTAAGCTTGTAATAATATAATTAATTAATTAATCACTATTTCAACCTTAGTAGAAGGATCTTTCTTCCTTAGTATTATATTTCAAATAATGAGGAATACTATTAAAAGGTTAACATTATTTCTATTAAGTTTCTATTACTAATAAAAGAAATAAGTATTTGTAAAACTATTTCATTTACATTTTATTAAATATAAAATACTATTATTATATTCTTTTAAGAATATTATATAGTTGTTAATATTCATTTCTAGTTAAAGGTATTATTATTATTTACTTCTATATCATTAGCTTTTTCTTTAAGTAGTTAAACTTACTATTCTCATTAGTTGAAATCTAGAGTTATAATTTATTTTTTTTAAGTTAGGTAAATAAGAGTCTTAAAGTATTTACTTCTATCTTTATTTAAAGTAAGTATCCTTTTGGAATTAATTAGATTTCTAACTTTAAGTATACTATTTAGTTTTCTAGTTATTAGTATGTTCTCTAAA
Organism: Colletotrichum spinosum; assembly: GCA_004366825.1. Taxonomy (NCBI): domain Eukaryota; kingdom Fungi; phylum Ascomycota; class Sordariomycetes; order Glomerellales; family Glomerellaceae; genus Colletotrichum; species Colletotrichum spinosum. The sequence continues at coordinate 19,031 of QAPG01000375.1, forward strand.
TTCTAATTATTATTAGGAATTAGTTATTCTAGGTGAGACTAATTAGAAGTCTAGACTAGTTTTCATAGCTTAAATATTAATCTAGATATAATTAAATTCTTCTTATTAGTTTTTAAGATTGATTTTAAATTTAATTTAACATTCTAAGCTACTTTTACTATTAATAAGATAGTTAGTAGAAGACAGGCTTTTTTATTAAATATTCTTATTATTTAAAAGTTTCTGAGTATTTTAAAAATAAAGTCTTCTTCTCCTTTAGTAATTAATTTAACTAGTAGAGTAATAATCTCTTTTATAAGTACTCTATATAAGTCTTATTTTAAGTAAAGCTCTATCTCATCAAATTTAATATTTTAAGTAATGATAATCTTTTAGAAAGTAGGGATTAAGGTTTATAGAAATTATAACTGTTTAAAATATACCTTATTAGGTTTTTAATATATCTCCTAAGTTCAATTTCAAATAATCTTTTTATAATATTTTATTCATAGTATTCGTTAAGTAGGTATGTTTAATATTTATCAGTATAAATCTATTTCAATAAGCTTAAAAGTTTCAATAAGGACTTAGAATGTATTCTTATACTTATTAATAAAAATACTATCTAACCAAAACTTGTTTAATTTTGTATAGTAATCTCTAGTTGTTTAAAATATCTAGAGATATATTATATAATATAGCTACAATTTTAATTAATTTAATTTAAAGTTTGAATAGTAGTTTTATAACTTCTTTTGTCTCTATTCTTTAGATAATAAGCTTTTTCCTAATATACCTATTTATTCTAATTAATTATTGAATATAAAACGAAGATAGTTTGAGATTCATTTCTTATTCTGTTATTTATATTTTGTAATTAGTTGCTCTATTAATTACTATTATAATTCTTTTAATATCTTATTGAACTTTATATATTAAAAGACGTTTCTATTATTTTATTTTATTTCTAAGTGTTCTTGTAAGGATATAGCTAAAGGTTTGGATTAGAAAAGGTTTAAATATATAGGTAGGGTCTATATTACTATATAGACTATTACTTAAAGGATTTAAATTATAATCCTTAAGCTGAAAATTCTTTTTAATACTTTAGTAGCTATAGCTGATTAGTTACTAAGTATACTTTATAGTTTTATTAATATATCTGTTAATTATCCCTCTTTCTAAAAACCTTAGTTTCTAAAGCTATAATTATCTACTTCTTTATATCCATTATAAACCTATATATTATTACTTACTATCTATTATATAAAATACTCCTTTAATACTAGTAATTATTCTATATTAGTATTATTATTTCTTATAGTAATTCTTTATAATTTGAATAATAGAACTGATTTGTATTACTCCTATAATTATATTCTTAGTCATTCTTTCTATTATTTATTAATATATGGATTACTATCTTAATAATATATTAATACCTTTGATTTTTATAGTATTCTCTCTAGTTGGGATAATGCTTCTAGCTTTACTATAATCTCTTATATTATTTCGCTATATAGTTAGTAAGTATTGTTCTCTTTTCTTATATATATCTTATTATCTTCTAATATCTTATTTATACTATTTTTATTCTTTTAATACTTTCTTATATTATCTTACTAATTATTCCTAACTTCTCATTCTTTTTCTTCTTTTTTTAGTCCTTATCTTTATTATTAATATATTATATATTTTCCAATAATATTCTATATTACTATTATTACTACTATCTTGTAAGTATTTATTTATAATAGTAAGAAGGCTACTAATAAGGATTTCTTATACCTAAAACTTAGTAACTTTCTCTTTTATTTTAAATATCTATTCTTACTTTATCTTGATATAAAAAGGCTATTCTATAGTATTAGTAATTATATATTGAAGTATTTCTTTTATGAAAAGAACAAATAGAAATATTATAATATAAGTTATTCTTTTACTATATACTTACTATTTTTATTAACCTTTATTTTTTAAGTTCTATTTAAACTATATAGTACTACTTAGGCGACCTAGTACTAAATTATTATCTATTACTAAATACTTAAGTAAGATACTTTAACTTCTAAATCTAATAATAAGCTATTTTATATTCAACTTAAAGTTTTAGTAGAATAATAATATATAAATAATATTATCTAAAAACCCCTTATTAATATAAAGAAGATAAACCTTAGTTTAGAATATGTTTTCTTTTAGGAGATATTAGCTATCTATAAGTATTTGAATATTATATATCTTATTACTATAAATCTACCAAACTTTCGCCTTATTAGTACTATCAATTAATTAAATAGCTTAATATTCTAAGATCTAAAGAAGAGGTATTTTACCAATTACCTATTATATAGTCTATTTATCTTTATAGGAATAATCTTATTATTACTTTTAAATAGTAGCTTATTTGTTTCCTTAATAAGCCTTATTATATTTTAATATTCAAAAGTAATAAAATTCTTATTACCTTAAGATTATTCTGATTTAATAATAATCTTTGTTATTATCTTACTAAGTATAGTAAGTATAATATATCTAAATATCTTGTTACTATTACTAATAGTTACCTTATTCCTTTTAAGTCTAATTCTATTATACTTTATAATATATATACTTCAAAGTTACTATTACTTACTAATAGTAGAAATAAGCATAATAATAATAATTAGAATAATAATAATAATAAAAATAGAAGATCTGAAGTTATAAAGATTCTTTGATAGCTTTCTTATTATACTAATAATAATATTAATATAACTATACTTATTATAAATAATTATATTTCTTCTATTAAAATCTACTTAATAAGCTTTTAATATTACTTTCTACTTAATAATAATATTAGACTTAATATTAAAAGTAAACTTATAAATTATAATATCTTAATAAAGAGACTTCCTATTAAGAAGTATAAAATTTATTTAGATATTATTATATCTATCCCTATAGCTTCTATATCTACTAGTTATTAATCTACTAGTAACAAATCTACTATTTTTAAAATTACTATTTTTAAAAAAACTATAGTCATAAAAAAGGCTTTTACTACTAGAGAAACTATTATGTTTTTAATACTTATTATATTTATAATATTTATTATACTTCTAGTACATATTACTATTAGTTGTACTATACTATAAGATATATAGTAATTATACATATTGCTACATATATAGCAGTATACCTTCTATACCCTACTAGCATTAGTTATTAAATATCTAGTACTAGCTATAGCTAAATATATAGTAATTAGTAAATAATTACTATACTATAAATCTAGAGCTTTATATAATACTATATACTATATAATATAATAATAATAATAATAAATAACTAGAATATTAGTTTATANTATCACTATAGTAAGATTATATATAGTATATATTACCTTTTAGATTAATTAATACTAATTAATAGTTAACTTATCTATTACTATTATATTATAAATTAATAAGGCTAATTATGATAAGAAAAGTAGTTATAAAAAACTATACTTAAAGTCTATATAAGGCGAAAGATTATAAGACTAATTATTTAGATATTTTAAACTCTCCCCAATTTAGTATTCTAGTTAGAATATTCTGAAAAATATATTAATATTTTAGAAAACTTTTATAAGACCTAAGTAGAAATATTATATTAAGAGTTCTTATTCTAGTTAAATTAAAATATACTCCTAGTAGTATTTTTAAAGAATCTTCTAAATTTATATTCTTAATTATTACTTATTAGAGTATGTTTAGTAAATATAATAAACCTTATTAAGCTTCACCAGACCTTTTAATACTAGAGATTTATAATATTTCTAGTTTTAACCTCTTGAGACCTATATAGCTTCTTAAAACCTACTTTTTCACTTTTTTCTTTATATAGATAAATAAACCTAATAATCCCCTTATATTATTTTAACTTTTATAATAATATTTAAATTACCAGCTTCTAGAGAAATACCTACTTTAGGTATTTCTTTAATAATTATAGGTATATTAAGTAGTATTTCTATACTTATAAAGCTTTATTAATATTTAGATTTAATACTATTTAGATAGATCTATAGTAATAATTATAAGAGTTTTATAGATAAAGATACCCTTACTATTTTAATATATTTAATATATTTAATTATACTTTATGACTATTTAAAATTATATAACTATAAGCCCTTTTAAATATTTAAAGATAATTTGAAAGATTAGCTTATTATAACTTAGTAGCTTATAAATACCTAAGTTACTTACTATATTTAAAACTACTTCTTATTTTATAATATTAAGGTTGATATAAATAGAGAAAGGACTTTTAGTATTTTATATTAGATTGCCTATTAGGACTTATTTACCTTTTAGATACTTAAAGAAATTACTAAGGCTAGTAAATACTATATTACCCTTAGGATAAATATTAAAAAGTTTTCTAAGTAGCTTAAAGAATTTATAAAAGATAATTAAGACATAATACTATTTATTTATAAAGTTAAACCTAAAGCTTAAAAGATTAAATCTATTTTAACTTTCTTATAAATAATCGAAGAAAAATAATAATAGTATAATTAGTTAGTTTATATATTCTTAGTATTAGTATTATATTTCTAATTCTTCTTATTAAGTTTATTACTATATAGTTCTTTTAATATAAAGCTTTTCTATNATTTTAACTTTCTTATAAATAATCGAAGAAAAATAATAATAGTATAATTAGTTAGTTTATATATTCTTAGTATTAGTATTATATTTCTAATTCTTCTTATTAAGTTTATTACTATATAGTTCTTTTAATATAAAGCTTTTCTATATATAAAAATTAAATTATAAATATACTAATTTATAACCTCTAAGATAATTTAGAAATTCTTTATATGTTCCTTCTACTATTCTTTTTAATAATATTTTAGTTAAATATATTATAGATTTTATAAAGTTTTATAATAAGATAATAAGGTATAGTAGAAGTATATATAATATTTTTAAGATGAAAACCTATATATTTTGTAATTATTATTTTAAACTTAATATTTTATATTATATATAAGTAGGTATCTTCTTAATTATATTTAAAGATTAAATACTTAAGTACTATTTCAAATATCTTAATAATTCTAGCTTTAATCTATAGTTTGAATAAATAACCTACTATATTAAAAACTATTTTAAAAATAATAAATATTAATAGTTATACCT
>QAPG01000376.1:0-23236 GCA_004366825.1 Colletotrichum spinosum
GTATAGTTAATATACAAATAATACTTATATATATATAAATACTCCTAATATAACTTAATAACTTTTAAAACTCTTTTAATTATATTATTATAATATTATAAAATATCTAATAATTAGTATTATAATAATATATTAATATTTAAATATTATCTTACCAATGGTTAGTCTCTAGAATTCTTAGCCTAATATAATAGTTTATAGGATAACTAGATAATTAATTTTTAAATATCTATAAGCTACTTCTTAAGTATAGGTTTTAAGATAGTCTTATTAAAATCTAATCTAATAAACTAATAGATTTAATTATAAGAAGTATAAGTAAATATTATTATACTTATCTTATACTTTTCTTCTTATAAGTAGTTATATAGATTTTAAAGGAATTTTAAATCTATTATAAAAATATAGATATAGAAAAATAATAAGTTACAAAACGCCTAATTCTTATAAGTATTCTATTTCATCCTATTCTTAAGAAGTTTAAAAAAGGTCTCAACTCTATAACTTTAGTAATTACTTTTAGTTTTATATATAAAACCTTAACTTTCATAAAGCTCTCTCTATATAGATTATTACTATAAGGTTTTCTATTACTATAGGGTTAAAAATTAGAACTAGAAGTATAATTATCCATAATAATAAGTAATTTTATTACTATTTTAATAAGTTAGAAGCTAGTATTAATATAAATACTATTATTAGGTAGAATCTATAGTTATATCTATACATAAAGTAAAGAGCTTAGATATTATTTTAGACATAGAGCAAAAGTAACTAAATACCCTTATTTCAAACTAGGTTCTATACTTCATATTAATCAATTGAAGTATAACTAATTAAAAAACTAATAAAAAAATATTTTTAAAATATATTAGATAGTTATACTTAAAGTTTATATTTATACTAAGAATAAAGTATTTATACCGATAGGTATAGAAGTAGGCTAAGTCTAGCCTTACAGTATTATCTTTTTAAGTAGTTTTATAAAGTTTTTGATATAGTATTTACTAGTTTAAAAAGTATATTAGTATTTAGTTATAAAGAAATACTACTACCTATAGAGTTTTCAATTAGAGTTTAAAAGGTAGTTTACTCTTATCTTTTATAGCTTTATATATATCTTAATAATTGCTCTAATATATTTAATACTTCTATTTTAACTTTAAATATATAAAGTAAATAGTTTAAAATATATATTTTAAGAGGTTAGATTGTATTTCAGATTCTTATACTTAGAGATTTTAATATTATGTTTAAAAACGTTAATACTAATATTATATCAATACTTAAGAAGTAGAAAAAAGCTTTTAAATATTCCTATAAGAGTAGTTTTCATATAGTTAAGAAGATAAAAGTCCTAAGAGTAATTAGTAGTTCTATTTATAAATATTAGAGTTAAAATATAATTATGATAGTTTTAGTAATAAGAGTAGAAATTAAAAGTAATATATTTCCTAGGGGTAATATAGAAGATATTCTTATACTTTATATAACGGATCTTATACTTTATTTTATTAATACTACAAACCTTATATACTTCTTATATAGACTAATACTTATTATACTTTAAGTAGCTATTAGTAATATAAATACTTTATATAGTTAAGATAAAATAATTAAGAAGCTTTCTATTGAGATATCTTAACTATTAATACTAAAGCTATTTATTACTTTTTAGGAGTTTTCAAATAGTATTTATAGTATGTTATTAGTAGTAGTAATATTTAGGAGAAAGCTTATATTATACTAATTATATTATAAAGGAATTAATTCCTTATGAGATATATAGTATTTATCATAGAATGGTTTCTGGGGATTATGTAAGTGTGTACAGCTATGTAATTAGCCGTCCCGTCACTACAAAACCTGTAAACAGCAGTTACACGCTGGGGCTTTCTTTCCTCACATATTAACATTTATTTAATAAAACCACTTTTAGCTACTCATAGTACTAAAATAATAGCTAGCTTAACTTAAAAGGGTAGTATTAACTACCTCTTACTACTTACTTTATAATAAATAGTAGTATAACTAATATATCTATTTAAGTAATGAGGCTATAGCTTTAATCTGTTTTTTAATAAGGCTATTATAGCTATTTATAATATATTATAAAGCTATAGCTAAATCGTATTATTTTGATTTAAAATACTATAAAGTAAGAGCTATTCTATTATTAAGGAGAGTAGTATTTACTCCATACGTTTTATTTATAGAACCCCCCTTAGTTAGTTTGGAGAAATAGGAGCCTTAGGTTTAATAATTTCTTTCTTCAATTTCCTCTTATTAACTATATTATCCTTATTTAATTACTAATTAGACCAATCAGACGAGCTAGATTAATATATAAACCTTGGTTTAAAAGTAGGGTAAAAATAATAATATCGTTACTTATTAACTATAGTAACTACTATAGCAATTAATATTATTAATACTACCTATTATATGTAATGCCTATAGTAGTTATACTACTTCTAATAATAATAGTAGTTATACTTCTATACAATCTATATAAATCTATGGTAGTAGAAGTTATACTTCTATATAAGATAAGAGTAGTACTAGTATTAGTAGTATTAGTATTTACCCTCTACTTAGTTGGGTTTACTATAACGACGATAATAATACTAATGATAACGATAACAGCCTGAGACCCACTTTTATTATCAAAGCATACAATGAAAACTCTAATAATAATATTTCTGATACTTCTAAAAGTGACATTAAGATAAGTACTAGTAACTATAATACGTCTAATGATTATAGTAATTATAGTAATAATAATACTTCTAATAAATTTAATAATTATATTAGTAATAATATAGTAAGTACTAATAATAGTAACAGTTACTTAGAATATGACGATTTAGATTAAATAGAAGGTAGGACTATAAAAGTATAGCTTCTCTTTTTAACTTAAGGTAATTATTATAGAATAGTTTCTAGGGATTACATAAGCGCGTATAGCTATATAATTAGCTGTCTTATTACTATAAAACCTATAAACAGTAGTTATATGCAAGAGCCATCTTTCCTCATATATTAATATTTATTTAATAAAACTACTTTTAGCTACTTATAGTATTAAAATCATAGCTAGTCCAGCTTAAAAGGGTAGTACTAACTACCTCTTACTACTTATTTTATAATAGTATTTAAAGACTTACTAATAATATTACATATTAATAGTTATAATTTTAGAGTAATTATTATTCAATAGTTAAGATAATTAGTTTAGCTTAGTTTTTTATTAGTAGCCTTATTTTTATAATTACTAAAAAGAGATGAAACTTATAGTTAGAGTAATATTATATAAGCATAACTTAACCTTTTTATTTTTACTAATGATAATATAGATCTTAGTATTTCTATAGCTTTTAATAAGTACAAGTTTTATATCATATTAAAGAAAGTTTCCTATAAAAACCCTTTAAAAGGTTATCAAATATTCTATATTTTAGAAGATATAAACTAAAGTATTTAAATTAAAGATAAAAGAGTTTTAGAAAGAGTATTATTAAGGTTCTTCTTTATAGTATATTTATTATATAGTCTTATAGTTACTTTAATTAGAAGACTAATTATATACTTACTATTACCTAAAGATTTAAGTTCTCCTTAAGAGGTTTAGATCTAAAGCTAGTAACTATTTAATTTTCTCTTTAATTAAAATATTTAATACCTAACCCTTATAAGCGAACTAGAAATATATATAATGATAGTATATTAAAATATAATTTAATCTATATTTTAAAGAATATAGAGGGTTATTTAAATTCTAAAAGTATCTCTTATTATCTTAAGTATTTGAAATAGTAATTAGAACTTCTATCATAATATTAAAAGTATTATAATTAATCTTACTATATAATAAAAAAGCTTCAGGGAGATATTATATTATTTCTATAATAATTAAAATAATTCTATCTAGAGGTATAGAGTTTAAATAGCTTTAACTTATAGATATATAATTCTATATATAGGATTTAGTTAAGAAAAAAGCTAAAGAAATAATAAACTATAAGTCTTAAGTATTTTAATAATAAAACGAATATAATGAACTGTTTAAGTTTTATATATAGTATCTTATTACTTCTAAAATTATATTTTGATTATTATATTTATAATAAGGTATTTAAATTTAGAAGATTAAATTATCTTATTATATATTAAAGAAGTATTTTAAAAGTATAAGTTATTTATAATGTTAAAATAGTTATAGAAGTTAGTACTTTATATTACTATATCTTCTTCTATATAGTAATATTAATATTAGAATGTTTTATTTATATATTTAAGGATTTAAATTATTATATAAACCTAATTTAACTATTTATATTATCATTTTCAAATTCTTAAAGTATAGAAATTATAGAAAGCTGAATAAGTTTTTAAATCTTTTTTAATAAGATTTATAATATCTCTTATATAAACCTTTTCAATAGTATTTATAAGGAGTTATTAATCCTCTTTATAGTTTACTTCTATAGGAGTAGAGCTTTTAAGAATATGTAATTTAGATATTTTAAAAATTTATTAATACTCTTTAACTTTTAGAAAATTACTTAAGAATAATTCTTAAAGAAATTTTAAAAAGAAGTTTTATTATATAATTACTTTAGGATTAAAATAATCCTATAAATTATAAGACTTAACTTCTATTTAAAAAATATTATATTAAGTAAACTATTAATTAGCTTTCTTTAACATTAAAAGAAAAGTAGTTTTAATAGATATTTCAATATTTAAAATATATTAAATTATTATAATATAGATATTTTATTTAGTAGTTCTTTAATATCTTGAGATTCTTAATTATTATATATAATTAGAAGGCAAAATCTCATATATATTATATATAACTTAATATAGCTTTACGTATTATATAAAGCTCTATTTTTCGTAGTTTAAGTAGGGTGAGGCCTGTAGAGATGGCGCCGGCGCCTGAGGTTTAGCTAGTGTAAACTCTGCCTCTCTAGCGCGTTATTTCTGACACATCTACCCTGTACATTAGGAGTATACTTATCCGTACTATTCAAGTTGCTTGGGTACTGCTCAGCCACCATACAAACCAACCCCCTCCCGCCTAGGTACCAATCTGCTAAGCATGTAGAAGTCGTGGACAACGGCTACAAACAACACTTACTTACCTAAGCTTGTCTTGCCAGCTCTTAAGCTTGCATTCGCCCAACATCTATCTTATCGTCCCTACAAGCAACCATTAGAACATCGCAGTCTGAGAACCCGCATGGATAGCTCGTTACCTGCCTTGCTTTTATTCAATTATGTCCACGAAGTATGCACTCGTATCGTTGCCCCTTGGCATATTCGACACGGGCGACAAGGAGGATGCTGTTGCCGCCTTGAGTGGCGTCATTCCCCCAGAAAATGCCAGCGTGCGGTCTTTTAGCATCCCCGACTTCAAGATCGGTACCTTGGACGCCTTGGTTCAGCAGGCAGATGATCTAGCCAAGCTTGAGTCGACGTGTCAAGCCGTCGTCTCCAAGGTTGCCGATTCGCTCAAGTCCATCCTCGATGGGGATGAGGACAAGATTTCGCAACAGAAAATGGTTCATGACAGTAAGTCAGCCTGGCAAAGTCTTCTTCCTCTCAGAAACAACCTCTCGCTGATGTCCGCCTTCCTGCAGAACCGACCGACCAATACGTTAACTCATTTTCGTGGAACAAGATTCGGTACCGCGCCGACAAGAGCTTGACTGAGCTTGTCGACACTCTGCACAAGGTATGCCGCACATGCATGGGACTAATGGTTGGGCAGACACTCTTCGCCGATCTGACAACATTCCGGATCAATCTAAGCGGACAGTGACTGCCTGGTCCCAGTGGTTGACAGTGTTGGCCAGGAACTCATTACCACGGACAACGACCTGAAAAGCAAGTTCAACCAATACAACTCAGTGAAAACGAACCTTGCCACGCTGCACCGGAAACAGACGTAAGCTTCCCCTAAAGACCTGTCTGGAGGGTCTCGGTCGTTGACGTTTTTGTCAGAGGCAACCTAGCCACCAAGTCTCTTACCCCTGTTGTTGACGCCGACTTACTCATCAATGACTCTGAATATCTTGAGACGCACCTAATAGTGACGCCCAACAACGCCAAGAAAGACTTCTTGAGAAGCTACGAGACGTTGGCACCCATGGTCGTGCCCCGTTCTGCCGTGCAAGTCGCCCAAGACGATGAATTCACGCTGTATGCTGTTACGACGTTTAAGAAACACAGTGTCGATTTCTTACAGAAGTGTCGCGAGCAAAAGTGGACGCCTCGTCAATATAAGCACGTTGAGGGAGGTAAAGAGGAAGAGCAGCGTGAATTGGATCGAGTGGCTCGTGAGGAACGAAAGACGTGGGGAGAAGCCCTTCGGATGGGAAGGACCGGCTGGAGCGAAAGTGTCATGATATGGCTCCATGTTCTCGCACTCCGTGTCTTCGTCGAGGCTGTGCTGAGATACGGACTTCCGCTGGACTACGTCAGCGTTCTCGTCAAGGTCTGCACCTGGACTCGGTGACTGGCAGCGGCCGTGTTGCTGACCTTTCATGCAGACAAACTCGAAGCTGGCAAAGAAAACCAAAACAGCTTTGGATTCCAGTTACTCATTCCTGGGGGGCAATGCTTTCGGGAGAGACAAGCGGGGTAAAACCACCAAGGACGATGCAGCCTTGTCGTCCGAATTAGCGGCGGCTGGGCTGGGTGGTGAGGGCAACGAATACACTGCCTACGTGTTCTACGACTTCGAGTTCCCTTAGACAGAACCATACAAACGCAAGTCGATCGACCAGAAGAGTCGTGACCATGTACGCCCGAAATGGATTACTACGCACGAAATGGTGCACCATCCCAACTCCTTGCCGAGTGATAGCTGCAATCCATCGTAGCTAGCCACATCGTTGATTGGGTAAGAGGTATGACAAGGACGTTCTTAGCCATCTAGTGTTTGGAGATCAAGCCTTCCTTGGACAGCCACTCTACGATTTGCGCAACGCATTCTTCGACGCTGGACTTGTCGGTGTGGATGCGGATCTCAGGGCTTAAGGGCTCTTCGTAGGGGGCCGAAATGCCGGTAAAGTCCTTTATCTCGCCCGACCTAGCCTTTTTGTACAATCCTTTGGGGTCTCGTTGCTCCGCAACTTCAAGGGGAACGTCGACGAAGACCTCGATGAAGGGGATCGCGTTCGTCTCCTGTGGGGTGACCTGGTCGTGCAGCTCACGAGCAATCTGGCGATCGGCGCGATAGGGTGAGATGAAGGACGTGATTGCGATGGTGGAGGAGTCGGCAAAGAGCTTTGCAACCTGTACCGGCATGCCGGTTCAGTCAGTTCCATGACGAGACAAGGACGCTGGCAGGGAAGATCGCCGTACCTCAGCAATCCGACGAATATTTTCGTTGCGATCGTTCTCCGAAAACCCAAGATCCTTATTGAGACCAAAACGAACATTGTCACCGTCCAAACGGTAGGCAGCCACGCCCAGGTCCAGAAGATGTTGTTCAAGGGCGGTGGCTACAGTGGATTTTCCAGACGCGGAAAGACCGGTCAACCAGATGGTGAAACCACGCTGTTTGCGAAGTTCATTGCGCTCCTGGCGGGTCAAGGATGCATGCCACTTAATATTGCTGTCGGGTCAAGGTGAGCCAGTGAGCCGACGATGAAATCAGAAGGGTAGAATGGCAGGTGTAGATGATAGGGTATTGTGGGGTGTGCAACCAATTCCCTTGGAGACAGCCAAAGCAGTGCACATGGCAAACTTACGTTGCCATCTTTGTCTTCGTGTATTACCGAAACTGATGCGGTCATGAAAGGCGTCAGGTGGCTCGATAGTTGTTGGGCAGCTTTGGAGCAGTGGAAAGAAAGTTGAGAGTCTCCTGGCTACGCAAGGAGTAGACTGTGCGGCTTATATCTCTGGACAGCCGTCCATACAGCCAAGCCGACAGACCTTATGCTCCGTCAGAGACACGCAGCATTTGCTTGGTACCCAGCAGCTGAACGACTATTAGCTGTCAAGTGCCGAGGGCCTTCAGCGTGGAGCAGGCGCTGGCCCCGGCTGCCGCTTTTTCCAAGGCAGAAAGCGGCTGGCCTTCAAGAGTTCACTGCGCGGAATCAAGCAGTTCTGCGGGTCGGAGGGCTCGACAAATTTGCACGATGGCGTCAGATCGGCTTAGGTGGGCCGTGGATTGGCTTGCAACCCAGTTCGGTGCGTGGGCGTGTACATGCATATACAGTGGGGGGACATTAAAAACGGTCAACGATAAGGTCCTCACCAAAAGGAGTCGGTTATCACGCTAGCAGAAAACTCCAGACCCCCTATCTACAACAACCTACCCCCTCCCTACCTCCCCCCGCAGCATCCACTTTTTAGTTAGCTATTACAAAGTTCATATTTTGACTACTTTTTCCCCCTAAAATAATATTTTTTTATATATACTATAATTTCTACTTATATTAGTAATATTTTGATTTTTAATATATTTTTTCTAAGTCTCCTCAAAACCCTATATCCTAATATCTATATACCTTCCTGCCCTCCCTCCCTCTCTCTCCTCTATACTATTTTTTAATATTATTATTACTCTATTTTTTTTACCTTATTTTTAATATTATTATTACCTTCTCTTTTTTACCTTACTACTACTTTCTATAGATCTCTTTAAATAAACTAAGTTTAACCTTCTTATTAATACTATATTACTACTAATTACTTCTTCTGAAATTAATACTAAACACCCTACCCCTCTAAAAGATCTATATATTAATTTTAACAAAATAACATATAGTAAAAACTAAGTAGATATCAATAGAACTATATTTAAAAAAAGCTTCAGAATATATCTATATACTAGCTTTTTTTTACCTTAAAGCCTTACTAATTAATACTATCCTAAAGACTTAAAGCTAGTATTAAAGCTATTATAATTACTAATAAGATTAAGATAACCCAAATTAGCTACCTCTTAATCCCCTTTAATATTAAAACTATTTAAGCATATTTTTTTTACCTTAACTCTATTATATTTAAAAGTTCTATTTAATTTAAAACCTATTAGCTTTTTATCACAAACTTCTTTATTATTTATACTTCTTAATAAACTAATACCAAAAGGTTTACTATTAGTATTTATTACTATTACCCTTTCTTTATATAAAAAGAATACTAGACCTAAAGTAAAGATATTTACTACTATAGTATTTACAAAGTAATTAGTTACCTATATAAAGCTAAAGTTATATAGTACTATATTAATACAACCCTTATAACTTATATTATAGTCTCTATAATATATACTAATATTAAGCTTTATAACTATATACTTGAATAATTAGATTAAATATATATACTTTAAAACTTTTACTAGTATATCTCTAGCGAGATCTCTACTAATTACAAACTTTCTAAAGTATTTAGAGTTTCATAAGGTTATAAGGGGAAATATATTTCAATTAAAGAAGCCTTTATAGCTACTAGAAGTAAGTAGCTTACTAGATAAGTTATTAAGAACACTACATACTAGTAGCTTTAGGATAATCCTAATCTACATACTATATACTATAAATTTATAGAAATTATTTAGATTAATAAAATAGTAGCTTTTTTATATTATAGTAATAATTACTTTATTAAATATAAAAGTATTATATATACTACTAATAATAGCCTCATATTTACCTAAAAGAATTATATAGATCTTTTAATCATAAAAAGCTATTTTATTATAATAGGTATTATATATAAGACTTACTAGCTTAACTAGCTACTCTATACTATTATAATACATAATTCAACTAGTATATAGCTACTTATAACCTACCTCTTTACTACTAAAAAATAGCAATATTATTGCTATTATATTAACTATACTAAAAGCATAATACTTCAAACGAAGCTATTATAAGTAGTACTTCTACTACTTTCTTACTAATAATTCAGTAGTTAAATAGTATACTATTCATAACATATTTCGAAACCTAGAAACTAATAAGATAGAAGTTACCTATTTACTTTATTAAGTTCATTTTAAATATATTTTTTATCGCACCCTTAAAAGCCTTATATATAAAAAAACTCTATAATTACTCAAACTCACCCTAAAATCCTACTAAACTTAGTATTATTATAACTAAGTAATTAAAGAAGTAATAGTTATAATACCTAAGGAGAAATTAGTTTTTATTTAGAAAAGTTAACTCCCTACTTATACCTTTTAAGCTAATAATATATAAAGCCATAATACCCTCCTCCTCTAGACAATATCTACTAACCTTTTCAAATTATAGTATTCAGTATTCAAATTTAACTATAAAATAATATTATAATATTTCAACCTCCTTAGTACTATTAATATAAAACCCTTATCTCTAGCTATTATTTTAATCACACTAAGGCTAAAAGAATTAATTTTCATAGGAAAGTCTTTATAGAAGCAACACTTATACCTACCCTTTAAAACTTCCCTTTTCTAGTTTAATCACTAATCGCTATTAAAATCTAGAAAACTTAAAATGATATTAATAAAAGGGAGATTCTTAATAATAAGATTTTTAATAGAAGAAATGTCTTTAAAAAAAGATATAATTATTAATTATAACTATTTCTTCTAGAAAAAGTAGTATTTACCTTATTATTATATATTATAATAATACCTTATAGATAAAACTATTTACAAATCCTACTGGATTATATAATCTAATATATAGCAAGAAAGCGGTTTTAAGCTATATAAAGATATAAAAATATATTATACTATGTAGCAACCTCTCGAAATACTTCTATTACCTATATACCTTAAAATATATGAACAAACTAAAATCTTTATAGAAGTATACTTTTAGTATAAAGAAACTACTATTAAGAGTAGTAATAATAGTCTTACTAAATAATAGGCTTAATAAGTTACTATATCTCTTAATAACTTCTTTAAGCTTTTAATTGCAAATTACTAATAAAATAAAACCTTAGAGTTAACTTGAAACTAATAGTAGCTATTATATAATATAATTAAATAGTAGTTGTATTAAAGGTCTCTGATCTATTTAAAGTTATATACCTCTCTAGGACCTTTTAAAGGTAGTTATACCTAGTTGTTAGCTCTTACCTCATTTACCCTATAGATACTACTAGTACTAAGGAACTATTTAAATAGAAGAAACCTTAAGTAGTGAATATAATTAGTTAATATAATTACTAATAAATAGGAAAAATATAAATCTATCTATTATAATTACTTTTTTAAAAGATTATAATTATATAATACTAATACTAACTAGCTAGTATACTTATTACTAGCTATTAATAGTTACTAGCTATTAATAGTTACTAGCTATTAATAGTTAATAGTAAAAACTAATAGCTAGTAGTAGTTACTATATAGGTTATATAATTAGAAGGTATATAGCTACTAGTTGTACTTATCTACTGTAGGATTCGAACCTACTACTCTTATTGTAATAGTAAGAGCTAGCTAGATGTTAAACTACTACGTCAAGTAGGAATTATATAATATAATAATATATTATTAATATTATTATAAGAAATAAGATTAGCTGAAGCTATAGAGGCATATTTAAGAAAGCTTAACTAATAAGATTACTTAATTAAAATTAGTGGTAAGGTAAATAGAAATCTACAGAATCTCCACTCTAAGTAACAGATCCCTACTTATTACGATACTATCTACAATCTCATACCTATAGTCTATATGTTTCTACTAGCGTGATAACCAGCTCCCACTAAAAGTCCACTAGTCGCAATCCTTTAAAATAGAAATATCTAACAAATTACTATATTATTTTCTATATGACTTTAAAAATAAATAGAAGAATAATATGTATCATTTATATAAAAATATTAACAAGATCTAAATATATACTATAATACTAGAAACTTACAAAGTCTGTTAAGAAGTTGAGAAGTAAGATTTTATCTACTAAATATCTTATAATATACTCTAAAGTAGATTTCTGTAAAAATATAACTTTTATAAAATTAAATAATATTATTAGTTTATCCAGAAAGTAACACACACTATATATAATCTTATTATATAGGTATAATATTACGAAATAAGCAGTAATAAGTAGTTAGTACTACTCTTTTAAGCTGAACAAGCCGTTTTTTAGTATTATGAGTAGCCAAAAGTGGTTTTATTTAATAAATATAAATGCGTAAGGAAAGAAGGCCCTCGCGTACCTACTATTTATAGGTTTTTATAGTAATAGAACGGCTGATTATATAGCTATATATACTTATATAATCCCTAGAAATTATTCTATAATAATTACCCCTAGTTAAAAAAGAAGCTACACCCTTATAATTCTACTTTCTATTTAGTCTAAATCGTCATATTCTAAGTAACTACTACTATTACTAATACTTACTATATTATTACTAATATAATTACTAGGATTATCGTTTTTACTATAATTATTATTACTATTATAATCGTTAGGCATATTATAGTTGCTAATACTTACCTTAATATTATTTTTAGGAGTATTAGAAATATTATTATTAGAGTTTTCAGAATCACGTGCCTTATTAGTAAAAATAGGTTTTAGGCTGTTATTATTATTATTATTAGTATTGTTATTATTATTATGAATCTATTTATATAGAAGGTAGGCATTAGTACTACTGTTGCTTTATATAGAAGTATAACCTCTACTACTTTATATTTTTATAGATTATATAGAAGTATAACTATTATTATTATTAGAAGTAGTATAACTACTATAGGTATTATATATAGTAGGTAGTTATATTGATGATATTAATTGCTGTAGTAATTACAGTAGTAGTTACTATAGTATTAATTCCTATAGTAGTTACTATAGTATTAATTACTATAGTATTTACTAGAGTTAATAAGTAATAATATTATTATTCTTACTCTGCTTTTAAGCTAAGATCTATATATTATTCTAGCTGATCTAATTAGTCTAATTAGTAATTAGATAAGAATAATATAATTAATAAGAAGAAATTAAGGAAAGTAGTTATTATTAAGCCTAAGGCTTCTACTTCTTTAAATTAACTAAATAGAATTTTATAAATAAAATATATATAGTAGGTATTATTCCTCTTCATAATAGAGTAGTTCTTGCCTTATGGTACTTTTAGTAAAAATAATATAATTTAGCTATAGCCTTGTGATACTTTATTATAGATAGCTATAATATCTTTATTAAAAGATAGGTTAAAGTTATAGCCTCATTACTTAAGTAGTTGATATTAGTTATACTACTATTTATTATAAAATAAATAGTAATAAGTAGTTAGTACTACTCTTTTAGGCTAGGCAAGCTGTTTTTAGTACTATGAGTAGCTAAAAGTAGTTTTATTTAATGAATATAGATATGTGAGAAAAGAAGGCCCCCGCGTGACTACTGTTTACAGGTTTTTATAGTAATAAGACGGCTGATTATATAGCCGTACGCGGTTACGTAATCCCCAGAAACCATTCTATAATATATAAAGTAGTATTCTAGTTATTCATTATTATTATTTCTATATTACATAGCATATAGTATTATATAAAGCTCTAGATCTATAGTATAGTAATTACTTACTAATTACTACATATTTAACTATAGTTAGTATTAAGTACTTAATACTTATTACTAGTAGGATACAGAAGGTATAGTACTATATATATAGTAATATATATAATTACTATATACCCTATAATATAGTATAATTAATACTAGCGACTTTTTCTTTTTACTATATATTTTAATACCTATCTATTCATATAAAAAGTAATACTTTTAGCGATCTATACTCTTTTACGTTAATAATACTTAAATACCTATTTATCTATTTTATCTAAGTTACTCATCCTTCTATTCAAATAGTTATATAATTTAAATTAACAAGTCTCTTAAAAGTATAATCAATATACTCTTTATAAAGATATTAGTAATATTATTATCTCTATTAATTTACTATATCTTATAGAGTTTATCATATTTATATAACTATCTTAATACTATAATATTAATTATAAAGTATTTCCCTTTAGTAGTATTAAATTTAATAAGATATTTATAAAATAAGTATAAGTTAGTATATATAATAATTCTAATCCAAAACAACTTTTAATACTGGAAGATCTTCTTAAGTAATATAGTTATAATATAAATAAAGTCCATACTAGTTATTATAATATAAGTCTTTGAAATAACTATACTCTTAATAATTCTTTTATTATTAATAGAAGAATAATATATAGAATTATTACAGAAGTTAAATTAACTATTATTATTAGTAGCTTCTTATTTTAGTATTATTATAGTTCTTAATTTAGATAAGAAGTTAGTTTTAATAATAAATAAACTATTAATAAAAGTATAAAGGTATATTTTAGAGAAGTTAAATAGGATAAAGTTAAAAGTATAGTCAAAATACTTAATTTACTACTTAAGGTATTTATTAAGTATAGTAGTATAATTACTTAAGGATTATTATTCTTATATAATATAGGAGAAGTTCAATAGTACTTCAGGTTAGTATATTGAGATACGATATATCTTATATATATATCATATAATATAATGTTTTAAATACTTTGGGTATTATATATATATTTATAAGAATAAGCTTTTACTTTTAGTATTTTCTAATATAAATAGAAAGTATTGCTATTAAGTAATAAGATGTTTCTATTAAATACTAATAGTACTACCTTTAAGAAGACTATATTAAGTTGAGTTTTAAATTAGGTTTTTTAGAATTCTTTATCTTTATAATATGAGAAGGTAGTATCTAAAAGATTAAAAGTATTATTAGTTTATATATCTATAAAACTAAAAGTATTATTTTCAAGATATAAGATAAAGAGGTATAAGTTAGATATTAATATCTCTATTTACAATTACTCTTAATAATATTTAGAGTAAGTTACCTATTAATAGATATTAGCCTTAGTAAAACTATATCGTAGTTTAATAATAATTATAATAAAGCTTAAGGGATATTAATCCTTAAGATATAATAGTAATTTAAGTATCATATACTTTATAAGCTCTATTTTAACTTAAATATAGATTTATATAATACTATAAAGCTATATTATTCTATACTATTATATTAGAAGAAAGCTAGAGTTATAGTTAAGATTAACTATTAGATATTTTATTAACTTATTCGTAATTATTAGTAATTATATTAGTATTTTAAACTTGTTATTATTTCTAAAGTTTTGAGTTATAAGTCTTAACTATTTATATATTCTATTAATATCTTTATTCTCAACTTTATTAATAATATAGAATTTAAATACTTATAATTCTTATAGAAGATAGAGTTATATTAGATAATCTCTATAATACTATTAGTAATAATACTCTTAACTTCTTTTTTAATTAACCTTTTGAATAGCTCTTAAAATATTATAATAATATACTTTTTATAAAACTTAAATACTAATACTATATCTAATTATTCTTTAGCTATAAGGTATATTACAAAATATAATCCTTAGCTAGAATCTAGAAGAAGTAAGCTACTTTTATGTATTATCAGATTTAAAATTAGTTAGATCTAAAGTATTTAAAGTTAAAGTAATGTATTGCTAACTACTTAAGTAAGAAAAAGATTATTATTATTGATAGTAGCAGTATTACTATTATTCATAATACTTACTAAGTATTCTAAGGTTTTATAGAAATAGCTATAGATGAAATCAAAATACTATTATAAGAGTACATATCTCTACATAATATTAAGCTTCCTACTATAATAATATAAACTCTTATAGATTTCTTATAAATACTTTTAGGTATCAATACTTTAAAGATATAGCCTAGTGAGATCTCTTAGTTATTCTTAATATATAGGTTTATAGCTATAAATCAAAATTCTTGAAAGTTATAAAAGAATTTGAAAATATATATCTTACTATATATAATAAAGAAGTAATAGAAGTCTTACTAGTTGTTTTCTTTCTACTATATATATATATATTAAAAATTAAAGTAGAAAGGTTATAATATATAAAGTATCTAAGCTATTATATATTACTAAAATAATATTAATAGTATATTTAACATACTAATAATAGCTTTCTTTAGTAGCTTTATATATAGTATAAAGCTAAATAATCATATTTAGAAAGAAAGCTAAATCTTCTATAAGATAGAAGTATACTCTAAAAATAAGTAGAATAAATATAAAGCTATTTAACTCAATAGTTTTATTAATTACTTTATATAATATTTAAGGAAATACTTCTTAAGTAGTAATAAGTATCGTATTATAATAAATCTTATATATTTAATAGTGGAATATATAATATTACTTAACCTTACTAATACTATTATATATTCCAACAGAAATACTATAAACTATTAATTCTATTATTTTTACTTCTAATCTAAAGTTTTTAGATTAAAATATTATATTTATATTAGTAGTAATAAAATCAAAAAAAGCTTTAGTATATATACCATGTAGTGTACTTCAAAAGTCTATTATGTTACTTTTATTAAAATATTTAGTAGAAACTAAGTAGTATTAAATACTATTGTAATATTAATAATATAAAATATAGAATAGCTATTAATATAGATAGTATTAACAATACTCTTAAAATTAAAATTAATATTACTATAAATAGTAAAGTAAAAGCGTAAAAAGGCTATACTATATATTTAATATTAATAATAATACCTTTCAAATACTTTAAAGGTATAATATTTAACTGGATATCTTATCTTATTGAAAATGTCATAAAAATATATAATAGCTCAGTATCTAAAATAGTAATAGAGTCTCTATATTTCTATCTCTATAAGATACATAGAAGTAATTATTCTGTTTTAATTTAAAAGTATATATAGATACCCCTATTTTTAAATAATTAGTATAACCTTCTTACCTTAATAAGGCTAGTTTAGATATTTTTAAATATAATATTAAAACAGTTTATATCTATAAAATAGAACAAGAAAGAAGTATTATATAATACTATATAAAATATAATAATACTAAAAGGTATAAGTATATTAACTATTCTAAGTATATTAATTAGAAAGGTATTATTAAAATATATTATTACTAATTTATCTTAAAAAGTATAAAAGTTATAAAAAGATTAACTATTTATTAAAGTACAGTAAACTAAGAATATCTAGTAGTTGAGAAGTTAGTAATACTTAAGTTAGGTAAGATATTGCCACAAATAGTATTTAAATAATACCTTTTAAGTATAAATATAAATATAAGAATTATAATACTACCTTTCTCAGTAATTCTACTACTAGAAATATTACCTTGAATAAAAGTATAAAGTATTAGGTAGTTTAGAAGATTCCTATAATTTTACTTCTATTAAAAGTAATAGGGTCTTTACTAAAAAATAATATTCAAAACTATTTAGAAGAAGTAGTAGTCTTACTTTTAAGGTTATAATATACTTAATATTATATAACAGTATTATTAGACTTATTATCTCAAAAAGAGTCCTTAAGGTTGTTATGTAAACTATTAACATCCTTATAATCTATAAGAAAAACTTAATATACTACTATAGAGTAAGCTTTAGAGTTGGTATTTAACTTATACTAATTAAATAAAATATATATCTCTTTAAAAGTATATTTTATAGATTAATAACTTATTTTACTATGTATATAGTACTTCTTATTTAAATAGTTATATATAGTTATATAAAAAGAAATAGGTTCAATCTATTATAGATAACTATAAATACTATAAGGTAATATAAACAGAATATTAAATATTTCGTAACATAATGCCTTAGGAGTATTCTTAAGGGGAGTTATATATATAATTAATTTAGAATTCATTATTAAATTACCTCTAGTTATTATTTCTATTATTTTAAATATATTATAACTTTTAGATTAATATAATATTACTTATAGCTAATTATAAGTAATTATAGAAACTCTAAGAAGTTATTATAAAACTAAAGAAAGCTAACTAGTACTTAAATATATTATAATATATACTTATAAATTAGAAGTAGTCCTGCTTAATGTAGTAGTTGAACGTCTAGCTAGTTTTTACTATTTTATAGTAAGAGTAGTAGGTTTGAATCTTATAGTAGGTAATTATAACTAGTAGCTATATACCTTCTAATTATATAAACTAAGTATAGTAATTACTACTAGCTATTAGTTCTTACTAGTAGTTACTAATAGCTAATAACTACTAATAGCTAGTAATAAGTACTACTACCTAATTAGTACTAGAATTATATAACTAACTATAATTCTTAAAAAGTAATTATAATAGATATAGATATATATATACTTTCTATTTATTAACTACTATATTAACTAACTATATTTATTACTTAAGGTTTCTTCTATTTAAATAGTTCCTTATGACTAATAGTATCTAGAGGGGAAATAAGATAAAAGCTAACTATTAGGTATAGCTTCCTTTAAAGGGTTCCCGAGAGGTATATAATTTTGGATAGATCAAAGACTTTTAATATAACTAATAAATTAGAGGTAGAATATTTTATCTGTATAGAAATTTCATAAGAAGGCTTTCTAGATATATAAAAGCTTAAGTATAAAAGCCTTAAAAGCTTTCTTTTTATTCTTGTTAGGGTTTCTAGTTATAATACTTTAAAATAAAGTATTTTACTACTTAGAAAGATATAGCTATTAATATTTATTATTTTCAAAATAATCTTTAATATAATATATTATTTATTCAAACTATAAGTTAAAATTAGAGTTATTTAAATACTCAAAATAATACTTAAAAACCTAGTTCTTTAATATAATCGAAAATATACCTACTTACATATAATTTAAAATACCAAGCTTGAGGCAGCAATCGCAAAAGATATAAATCTTTGTCTCAAATATATTATATAGGCTTCTATTATACTTTATATTTTTATTATATTATTTTATAAAGTCTATTATATATTTACTTAAAATATTATTCAAAGAATAATAGAAGTAAGATGTAAGTAATATATATAATATCAAATTATTCTTAGCTATAGTCTTAATAGGCTTCTTAGTATTAGAGAGATTTTAAAAAAGTTAAATAGGGGGTAAATAAGACTAATTAGTATAATAGAAGTTTCTTATCTTATACTATAAGTATATGAATAGCTTAAATTAACTATAAGTATTTCCTTTTAATTTCTTATTATAAAGGTTTTATTAGTATTATATATTTAACTTTAGGTTAAGTATTATAGAAAGGTAATATAAAGTCTAATTCCTTTAGTATAAAGTTATTAACTTACTTAGGATACTTTTTAACAATACTCCTAAGGTTAATATAGTATTTCAGAACTTCTTTAAACTTCTTATAAGTCTATAAAGTAAATTCTTATTATTAAAATAGCTAGTATAATATTATAAAGATTTAGCTGCCATTTATATTAATCTTAATACTATACGCTATAAGGTAATTTCTAAAATAGTATATTATAGAAATACTAGTAAGTTATTAAGTTATTATAAATTAACCTTTAAAATTACTTTTAAATATCTAAAAGAATTCTAGGCTATAAAGTTTTATATAAATAGAGAGAGTTATTTAATATGTTATATAAATAGAAACCTTTAAAGAATCCTTATCTGTGATATCTTTATAATTAAGATAAGAGATTTAGCTGAAAAAGGTTAGGTTGATATATTAGTATAACTTTATAGGGATAGGGATACCTTAAGGTACTATTATTATAAGTATAGGGGTACTTAAAGTAGGGGTCTTGCCTATAGGGGTTAATTTAAATATTATTATAAAAGTAAGAAGAGTATTAAAAGAGTTTTTAAAAAGCCACAGAATCTCTTAAGTCGTTAAGACTAAAGATATTATAAATCTCGAATATTAAAAACCTAATAATAATTCAACAAAATATTATAATTCCTAAACGTATTCTTATAAATAAAAAATAAAAGTAATCATAAGCCTCCTAATAGTAGTTATTAGAAAACACCTTATTTTAAAACTAAATTAAGCTAAGGTATTAGTAGCTTAATAATAGCTGTCTATAAGAGGTTAATATATAATTTAGAGGCTCCTAGTAAAGTCTTCAAATAGGAAGGGTCTGAGGCATTTAAATAATAAATCTAATAATTCTTTATTTTATATAGACTTTAAATATAGATTCTTATAATTACTTCTTCTATTATCATAAGCCTTACTCATTTGCAGTATAATAATAATAGAAGGGTTAATTACTAATTAGTATTAATTCATCTAGAGGGTAATATATATTATATATAATCTTACTATATAGGTATAAAGTAGTATTCTAATCATTTATTATTATTATTCTTATATTATATAGTATATAGTACTATATAAAGCTTTAGATCTATAATATAGTAATTACCTACTAATTACTCACTAAGTACTATATATTTAATTATAGCTAGCGCTAGGTATTTAGTACTTACTGCTAGTAGGATATAGAAGGTATACTACTATATATATAGCAATACGTATAGTTACTATATATCCTATAGTATAAGATAACCGACAAATATATTAGTCATTACTATGAAAATTCTGATATTTTAATATATTTAATATATCTATATGGAAAGTAATTAAAATTAAACTTTATAAGTTCCTATATATATACTCTTTTGATTCTATAGTTTTAAATTGAGTTTTTAGTAATATTTAGTATGATAATCGTCAACTTTAACTATTAACTATTTTTAATATCTTCTCACTATAGTATCATGATACCTACTTAAAGTAGACAGGAAATCCTATAAAGGTTCCATGTAATAAGTACTTAAAGCTTAGTAACTCTATAGAGTAGTTTGGATAGGGTGAAGCCTATCTGTAAGGAGGTTGGAACGGACTACTGCCGTCACCAGACCGCCGACTACACCCGACTTCCATGCTCTGATTGGGGTATAGGGTAACCTGATAATAGCTATACCCTCGTGACCTGTTAGTGAATAGACCGTGGCCTGTACGAAGCTATCAGGAATAATAGGCTTGAAAGGAAGAGTATGATTATTAGAAATAATACTGCCGTGGGCCACCGCCCATGGGCGTGGCCTAGGACAATAGCACCTCCCGTAGCCCCTGCCACTATAACTATCAGGAATAATACGCTCGAGAGGTAGAGTTTACACTAGATAAACCTCGGGCACTAGTGCTATCCCTATAAGCTTCATCCTACTTAACCCGCTTAAAATAAGGTTTTATGTAGTATATATAGCTATATTTAGTAATATATAATATATACTAGATTTTACTTCCTAATTATATATAATAATTAAGAATCTTATAATACTAAAGAACTATTAAATTAAAAATATATATTTATAATAATTTCATATATTTTAAATATTAAGATATCTAATAAAAATACTCTTCTTTTAATCTTTAAAGAGATTAATTAATAGTTTATTTGATATAATACCTTTTAAGTAGAAGCTAAAGCTTTTAACTTATAAGACTATTTTAACCTTAAGGTAAATATTTACTAAAGCTTTTTTTTAAAGTTTCCTTAAGAGTTATTCTTAAGTAACTTTCTAAAGATTAAGGAGTACTAATAAACCTTTAAAATACCTAAGTTAAATATTCTTATAAGCTTTACTCTTTTAAAAGTAGATTATAAAGAAGATTAATAACTCCTAATAAATACTATTCTAGAAGTTTATATAAAGAATATTATAAATTTTATTAAGGAAGAATCTAATAGTCTATATAGTTTTCTATAGTTTTTATATTTTAAAAGTTTAAGAATATTAAAGTAAGTATTTATATTGATTTTATATAATAATTTAAATCCTTAAGTATATAAATAAGATATTCTAGTACTAATATTATAGTATAAAAGAAGATATAATAATATAAACTACTAATTTCTATAATTACTTTAGTATTATAGATAACTTATACTTCTAAAATACTATTTTAATATACTATAAGACGCTCTAGTCTTCTAGATCTAAACATCTTACTATAAGAATAATAATTAAAGTATAATTTTAAAAGTAGTAAGATACTATTTATAAAGCTTAAGTAGTTAGTTATATTCTTTTTATTACTAAAGTAAAAAGTAGTAAGATACTATTTATAAAGCTTAAGTAGTTAGTTATATTCTTTTTATTACTAAAGTATTTTAGGTTTATAATATTATATTTGTATTAGCTTTTTACTAATTAAGTTTTATATATAGAACTATATACTTATAATTTATAGCTATTTAAACTTTATATTTCTAAATAAAGTTATTTTAATTATTATAGAAGTAATATAGTATTTCCTTAAAGTTTTCTTATATAATAAGATTAATTATAATACTTTTAATATTTTAATAGAAATTCTAGCTATTACTATAAATACTTAAAATAATAAGAAATACTTTTAAAACTTAGATAAACCTTTATACTTTTTAAAATATAGGTTAAACTACTTTTTAATATACTATTACTATATATACTTTTAATTAGCTTATAAAAGTTAGATATTAAACACTTTAATTAAAAAGAGGATTGAATAGTTATTTACTTTAGATTTAGACCTCTTAAGAAGGATTTAAAACTTTAGATAATAGTAACTATATAACTAGCCTTCTAGCTAAAGTAGTTATAATACTATATAGTAAATATATTATAAAGAGGGATCTTAATCGTACTTATTTTAAGATTTATTTATCTTTAATTTAAATATTTTAATTTATATTCTTTGAGATATAGCGCGTTTTATAATTCTTTAAAAAGCTCCTACTAGAAACTATATTTAGTATAATGTAAAACTTATATTTATTAAAAGTCATAGAAATATTGAGATTTGTATTATAATTAGTAAAAGTAAAAAAGTTAAATTATGTTTATATAACATCGCTTTTTATATTACTCTAGTTATAAATTGTATCTTTTCTAATAGTTGTAAAAGTAAGGTTATTAGTAGAATATTAGGTTAAACTATTTATTTTAACTATAGAAGAATAATTATTCTAGAATTATAACTATTAATATTTAATATAACTAGTAAGTCTTTAAATACTATATACTTTATAAGAGATTAACTACTTTAGCTATATAATTAGTATAATATAAGCTTTTTCTTAAATATTACTATTATTAATATTATATTATAAATATTATTTAAAAACTTCTAAAAAATAATAAATAGTTTTAATACTAATAGTTAAAGTATTTTAATAGAAAACCTCTTAACTACTTTATTTTAACTATATAAAGTATTTAGATTACTAATAGCTACTTAAAGTATAATAATTACTAGTTTATTTAGG
>QAPG01000377.1:0-23407 GCA_004366825.1 Colletotrichum spinosum
ATAATTATATATAAAATTATAATATATAGATATTTATAACTACTAGTTATAATAAGAAGCTTAATAGAAGTATTTCAAAATTTAATATATATTTTAAAGAGATTTTATAACTAATAGTTTTATAAAGCTTCTCTAGAATTACTAGTTTAATATTTTTATTACTTAGATTAATATAATAAATTAATTAAACTACTTAAAATTATAATAAGAAAGAGAAATTTAAAAAATACTTCTAGTAATTAAAAATCCTAATACAATCTTAAGAATACTAGAAATACTATCTAGTTAAATAAAAAACGCCTAAATAACTTATAAATAGTATTATTCTTCTTATTATAAAAATAGAAATTTAATAAAAATAATAAAAAAATAAAAAAAGCTTCTTATAAAATATAAATAAAAAGTTTACTTAGTAGTATTTAAAAGAACTAGCTTATAAATAGAACCCTTAATACTAGGGGGATATATTAAAAATAATATACTTAAGGTGTAAAGTTTATATTAGATAAACCTTAGGTGCTAGTACTATTTCTATAGGTTTTATTTTATTTAAACTGCTTGAAATAGAGCCTCGCGCGGCATACTTAGCCACGTTTAGTTACACATAATACACACCAGATTT
The DNA here is from genome assembly GCA_004366825.1 of Colletotrichum spinosum. Classification (NCBI taxonomy): domain Eukaryota; kingdom Fungi; phylum Ascomycota; class Sordariomycetes; order Glomerellales; family Glomerellaceae; genus Colletotrichum; species Colletotrichum spinosum. The sequence goes on from QAPG01000377.1 coordinate 623, forward strand.
TGCCCCCTAATTACGTGTAACACTTGTGGTGGCCCCTGATGTAGTAGCCGTGTCGTTACTATAGCTTGTTGTTCGGAATCTTTATGTCTGTATATACACTAGTGCCTCTCCTACAGGCTCTTGGTCTCTCAATGGCCTTGATGTCGGTAGCCTCTTGTATGCTAACCTCGTCACTGTAGCTGTATGGGTATCGCCTTATTGATATCGCTGCATAGGGACTGCGTATTGTCGAAATCTTCGTGTCTGCGGCACTGGGGCCGTACTGGTGCCTCTCTTGTGATGGCCTCAATACTATAGCCTCTCGTAGTAGCCTTGTTAATACCACATAGGTTGAAATCTCTACTTCTGTTGCACTAGTGCCCCCTATATAACCCACTAGTTGGAACCCCTAAGGATAGGTAGAGATTCAAATATATCAGGGATAGTTTACTACCTAAAGGATAGATCTATATAGAAGGCCTTTATATAAATATAAAGTTATTAATATATTTAAATCTAATTCTTCAAACTAAGATCCTAGCTATTATAGCCTAAATATCCTTCTTTATATATAACTAAATAGTAGCCTAGCTAGGAGCTACTAGTACGCCTTAATATATAATTACAAAATGTTTAGTTTTAGATCAATTAGAAGCTAGCTATAGTAATTAGTAGGGGGGGACGAAGGCTAAAGTTATACTTTAAAGAGTAATATATCTACTAATAGTTATAGTAGAAAGCAAGCTATTAGCTTCTTTCTTAATTAGATAATACTTTAATATTAATATACTATTATAATACTAATTACTAGATATCTTAAAGTATAATAATAATATAATTATAGAGGTTTCAAAAGTTATCTAGTTATATTAAGAGTATTTATATCTATATAAGTATTATTTATATATTAATTATATTTAATTAGGGAGGGGCTAATAGCTTACTCTCGATTACAACTATTAGTAGATATATTACTTCCTAAAGTATAACTTCAGCTCTTCTACCTCCCTACTAACTACTATAGTTAACCCCTAGTTAATTTAAAGCTAAACTTCTTGTAGTTATAATTAGTATACTTATTATATATTAACCTTTTTATTAATAATAAATAACTAATAACTCTTTCTATAATAACCTTACGCCCTTATATCCTTATATTTTTATAGCTATATATACTTTGAATATCTCGAGATATTTAATTTCTACTAATTATAAGTACTCTATTCAACTCAATCTTACCTACTCTTAAGACAAGACTTTATACTACTAATTTAAAAGGTCCCTATTACTAATATAAACTAACTTATAATTTCTATAGAAATATCATAAGGCTTAACTTATTCTTATTAATATATAATCTTAATATATTAATTAAATATTATTAAGATATAAATAATATTTTTATTTTAATAATATTTAACTAATATATTAAGATAGTCTTAACAACGTCTATAATTATATTATTATACTATTCTAAAGTATCTAATAATAAATATTATAATAATATATTAACATTAGAATATTATCTAATTATTACTTAGTCTTTAATATTATTAGTTCAATATAGTAAGTTATAAGTTAATTATATGATATAACTTTAAATATCTATAGACTACTTATCAATTATAATATTTAAGATAACTTTATTAAAGTTTGACCTAATAAAATTAGAGCTTCAATTATAATTATTATAATTAAAGATTTCTATACTTATTTTATAATATTCTTTTTATAAATAACTATATAGATTTTAAAAAAAGTTTGGTTTTATTATAGAATACATAGAAGAATAATAGATTATAAAACATTTAGTTTTTATAGATGTTTTATTATATTCTATTTCAAGAAGTTCATAAAAATTCTTAATCATAAAGTTTTAATAACTACTTTTAACTATATATATTAAGCTTTAGTCTTAATAAGATTCTTCTTAACCGTTATTACAAAGTCTTCTACTACTATAGGGTTAAATATTAGAACTAGGAATATAATTATCTATAATGATAGGTAATTCTATTACTATTTTAAATAGTTATAAGTTAGTATTAATATAAATACTATTATTATATAAACTTTGTAATTAAATCTATATATAGGGTGAAGAGGCTAGTTATTATTTTAGGTATAGAGTAAAAGTAATTAAATTACATTTAATTCATATATTAAGATTATATATTAATAAAAGTAGAATAAGTCTTATTATACTTATCTAGAAATTATAAGTTAGTTTATATTAATAATATAGAGCTTTACATTAATAGTGTAAAGCTTTATCTTAGAAATAGGTAGAGTTTAGTTTATAATAAAGATATTAAAGTTATGGATATTAAGGTTGTAATCAATATTTAAATAGAATACTTATAGTTAGTAATAATTAAATATCTTGAGATATTTGAATTATATATTAATAGCTATAAGAGTATAAGGGTATAAAGGTATAAGGTCATTATAAAAGGAGTTGTTAGTTATTTATTATTAAAAAGATTGATATAGAGTAAGTATACTAATTATAACTATAAAAAATTTAATTTCAAGTTACCTAAAAGCTAGTTATAATAGTTAGTAAAAGAATAGAAAGGCTGCAGTTATATTTTAAAGGGTAATATATTTACTAATAGTTATAGTAGAGACCGAGCTGTTAGCCTCTCTCTGTATAATAAATCTTAAAGAATTATAAAAACACTATTAGTATTTAATTAAATAGAAAGAATATAAAACAAAGAAAGATTAATAGGGAGTTGAGTAAAATATAGTGACAGAATTAAAGTTAAAATATAAAGAAGATTTCCTAAGAATTATTAATAAGTTATATAAGAAGTAAAATATTTAAGCTATTAGTAAAATAGAGTTGGGAAACTTATATTAAACTAAAGACTAAAGAAGAGAAATAATACAATTTAAAAGTAATAATATATTTCTAAAAAAGAGGAAACATATAAAATATTCAGAGAGGAATAAAGAAATATTAAATTACTTAGTATTATCGTTATTGCTCTTTAAATATGACTATTTCTATTTCTATTATTTCTTTTATTATTATTATTATTATTAGGTTACTTAGAGATTTAAAAGGTTAGATAATATAAATTAAGGACATTAAGATATTAAAAAGATAGTATTAATGAGTAGGAATTATAAGGGGGGTATTAGAGGAATAAAAAGATATTTCTAATATAAGAATAAGTTAAAAATAATTTTACAAAAGTAGTTTAGAAACTTATAAGAATGATAGTTTACATTTTAATAGTATAAGTTTATATCTCTTAAGTTTACTAAAGAATAGTAATAGATCTTATATTTATATTTATGAAATAGGTATATTATAAAGTAGTAGTAATTATAGTTTTAATAATTACAAACTAATACTTATAAACTAGTTGTTCTACTTCTTTATCATTAGCTTCATATTTAATATTGAACTTATTAATATAAGACGTTTTAAATTAAAAGGCTTTTCAAACCATAATTTAAACCTTCTTAAGATTTTCCTATATTTATAATTAATAAGAGAGTATTAAGAGATAGCAATATAAGAATCTTATTTTAATATTACAAGAAATAGTAATAGAATTAACTTTAGATAAAGAATTATTAAAAATATAGTAAAGGATAAGAATTATAAAAGTAATAATATAAGTAATTTAAAGAGACATTAGAGTATACTTTATAATTATAAAAATAGTTTATAAGAATAAAAATAAAAGTATATTAAAATATATTTCTTGGTATATATAGTAGTATAATAAGAATACTTATTATTAATATTTAAAACAATTAATAAGAATAAGAAAAGAGAGAAAATAGAAATATACTAATAGTTTTATAATAGACAAAGGGTAATAAAGTATAATTAGATAGCCTTTAAATAACTCTAAAATAGAAATAGTGGCAGTAGGGAATAAAGTATATAGAGTTATCATTATTATCATCATTAATTACTAACGTATAAAGAATATATAATAATCTAATAATTTCTCTTTTTAGGAAAGTAAATTCCTTTGAAGTAGGAATAAGAGTAAAAATAAGTAGGAATAGAAGAGTAGGAATAAGAATAAAAGGGTAATTTATATATAAAATTGAAGATTTAAATACTAAAAAAGGCCTTTTTAATTAAACATAATTAAGAGTTTCTTTAGAATACAAAATAATAAAATTAATAATAAAGAAGTTATTTATAAATTGCTAAGGAGGATAATAAGAATAATTAGAAGTATCATATTAGCCTTTAGTGCTAGAAGACTTATACAATATATACTACTTAAGCCTAATTAGTAAAAGTAATATTCTATAGAATAAATAGGAAACAAGAGACTTACAAATTACTACTAGGAGAAGTTTAAAGTAATTACTATAAGAGTTAAGAAATTATAATTATAATAAATATAAAGTTTCTATAGTTAGGAGTAAGGAAGAGGGTTTTTGAATATTTCTATAATGAAAAAGAACTAATTATATTATATGAGAACTTTAAGTTAATTAGAATATAATTATAATCAGAATATATCTTAAGAAGTTAATATTAATTAGAATTAAATATCAAGAAGTTGAGATAAAGAATTTAGAATAAATACTTAGGTTTCAATTAAAGAGGGATACTAAAAGGAGAAATGAATATTAGTATAAGTTTTACTAATATCTTAGTAATTAAAATTTAAAGATAGGATTTCTAAGAGAGGGGATTATATTAAATTACTATAGAGAAAGGAAGTATTAAGAGGCTATTAGAATTCCTATATATTAGTTTTAACTATTAGAGTAATAGATATCCTCATAGTATGAGGCTTAAATATAAATCTAAAACTATAGTTAAATAAGGAGAAAAATACAAATAAATGATTATATAGTATAGTATATATCTATTAAGAGATCTTATTATTGAGTATGAAATTAATTTAATAAGGAGGTAATATATCTACTGATAATTTTAATAGAGAGTGAGCTATCGGCCCTTCTTAAATGAATTTATTACTTTAAAGTAAGCTTTATTATATAGGAATTATATTAATTCTCTAGGATAAACTAAGACTTTGTAATATAAAAGGAAATTCTATTTTAGTTATAAAATTAAAAAGAATTAACTTTATTTATATATACTTATTCTTTATTTTAAATAATATCTAAGCCTCTATTATATAAATAGATTTGGGGAGGATCTAATAGCTTGTTCTCTAATTTAACTATTAGTAGATATATTATTTCCTAAAGTATAGATTTAGTTTCCCTACCTCCTTACTAATTACTATTACTAGCTTTTAGTTAATATAGGGTTGAATCCCTTATAGCTATAGTAGTTAGTATAACTACCCCATATTAACCTTTTTAATAATAAGTAATTAATAACGTTTTCTATAGTAACTTTATTCTTTATATCTTTATAGTTTTATAACTATATATAATCTAGGTATCTCGAGATATTTAATTACTATAAACTATAAGTTATCTATTTGAATATTTATTATAACCTTTATATCTATACTTTTGATATCTTTACTAAAACTTACTTACTTATAAGATAAGATTCTATACTATTAGTACGAAAGTTTTCTATTATTAATATAAACCAACTTATTGTTTCCATATAAGTATAAAAGAACTCAACTTATTCTTATTATTAAATAATCTCAATATATTAAATACAGCTAATATATAAATAATACTTATATAAGTATATAAATTTCTAGTATGGTTCAATAGTTCTTAAAAACCCTATAATTGTCTTATAATAATATTCTTAAATATTTAGTAATTAGTACTATAACAATATACTAATATTAAAGTATGTTCTAATTAGTATTTAGTCTCTAATAGTTTTAGTTTAGTATAGTAACTTATGGGATAATTAGATAATTAGTTTTTAAATATCTATATATTACTTTTCAATTCTAGCTTTACAGTAAAACTATTAAAGCTTACTTTAATGAACTAATAACTTTAGTTATAGAAGTTATAGGTGAATACTTTAATATTTATCTTATATTTCTCTCTTTATAAATAGTTATATAGATTCTAGACAGATTCGAAATTTATTGTAAAAGTATAGATATAGAAGAATAATAAGTTATAGAATACTTAGCTTTTATAAAGATACTATTTATCCCATTTCTAAGAGATTTTAAAAAGTTATTAACTCTATAATATTAATAGTTATTTTTAGCTATATATATTAAACTTTAGTTCTTATAAAGCTTTCTTTGAGTATTACTATATGGTCTTCTACTATTATAAAGTAAGATATTAGAATTAGAAGTATAATTATCTATAACAATAGGTAGTCTTCTTACTAATTCAAGTACATATAAGTTAGTATTTGTATAAATACTACTATTAAGTAAGGTATATAGTTAAACTAATAAATAGGGTAAAGGCTTTAGATAGTATTTTAAAAATAGAGTAAAAGTAAATAAATATATATTGATTTAATTATAAGCTCTATCTGATAGTAATAAGTATACTAATATCAACCTATAATTAGTTAGTATAATAATAAGATTATTTATTATTCTAAGTAATTATATTTCTATTTTGAATATTTAATTCTATCATAATAGAAACCCTTATAATAGTAGTTAAAGAAACTATTGTTAAACTTAAAGCTAAAGAAATATAGCTAGATTTTAGGATTTAAATTATAGAGATATTAACTTTTTAAGAGTTCTTAAACATAAGATAAAATATAGTATAAAGAATCAGGTGTTTTATAACTTATTACTTTTCTATATTCTTTATAATAAAATTGGAATGCTTTTAAGACTTATATAGTTATATATAAAAAGAGAAATATAAGAATTAGTTACTTTTACTCTATAATTAGAATAGTATACAAACTCTTAGTTCTAGTTATAGATTTAACTATAAGTTCTGAACAATAGTAGTATTTATATTAATACTAGTTTATAACTAATTAGAATAGTAATAAAATTGCTTATTATTATATATAATTATATTTCTAATTCTAATAATTCTAGAAGAGTATAGCTAGAAGCCTTGACGAGGAAAATTTAAGATATATAAATAGGATTTATATAAGTAAATAAACAATTATTTAAAAGATATGAATTTCAACCTTTATCTAAAAGCTCTTTCTAGTATTTTGGTCGTTATAATTAACTAATAGTTAGGTATATTATATAGTTCTATTAATATATCTTTATAACTATCCCCACTTCTAAAAAGTCCAGTCTTTTAAGTTTTAACTATATATTTCTTAATACTTATTACGAAACCTATATAACATTACTAATTTTATGTATTATATATAATACTTCTATTAATACTAATAATTATTCTACTATAAACCTATTATTAGTTTGAATAATCCTTCACAGTATGGATAATAGAATTGATGTTTACTATTATTATTGTTGAGTTCTTATTTCTTATTTACTTATAAATATATTCATTATTATCCTAGTAATATATTAATTCTTTTGACATTGATAGTATTTGTCTAATATCAATAACCTTTTCGAATTTTATCATAATCTCTTATATTATTTCGCTATAGATTTAGTAAATATTATCTATTTCTTCTATCTATATCTTATTATTATCTGAAGTTTTAGTTTTACTATATTTATCTTTCCAATACTCTTTTATATTATATTACTATTTGTTCCTAGCTAATAACTTTTGTCTCCCCCTTTTGCTCTCCTTTTCTATTATTAATATACTATATATTTTATAATATTATATTATATTACTATTATTCCTACTATTCTTTCAATATTTATTTATAATGATAAAGAAGTTACTAATGAAAGATTTTATACTTTAAACCTAGTAATTAAATATTTTGCTTTAACTATTTACCTTTACTTTATTTTAATATAGAAAAGCCATTCTATATTATTAATACTTATATATTAAAATATCTCTTTTATATAAAGAGTAAATAGAAATAGTATAGTATAAATAATTCTTATATTATATACTTGCTATTTATATTAAACTTTACGTTTTGCGTTCTATTTAGATTATATAAAACTCCTTAGGTAACTCAGAACTAAGCTATCTTTTTACTAAATACTCAAGCGAAATACTTTAACTTCTAAATATAAAAGTAAGTTACTCTATATTCTTACTAAAGTCTTAGTAAAATAGGAGTACATAGGCGGCATTATTTATAATACTTTTATCAATAAAAAAACTTGACCTATAATATTCTCTCATCTAAGAAATACTTTCTATTTATAAATATCTAGGTGTTTTATCTTTTACTACTATAAATGTATTATATACTTACTATATCATTATTCCTAATTAATTAAATAATTTAAGATTCTAAAATCTGAAGAAGAGGTACTCAACTATCTACTGTATAATTTACCTATCTGTATAATAGTAATCTTACTATTACTCCAGGATAGTATCTGATTTATTTGTTCAATTTACTTTATTGCTCCTTAGTACTTTATAGTATTCAAACTTCTATTATTATAAAACTGTTCTGATTTAAAAATAAGTTTTATTATTTCCTAACTACTTATTCTTAGTAGAATATATTTAAACGTTTTATTACTATTATTAGTAATTAGCTTACTCTTTATAAATCTGATTTTACTATATTTAATAATATATATACCTCTAGTTTACTATTATCTACTACTAATAAAGATAATAATAAAGATAATGATAAGACTAATAAACCTAAGATTATAGAGACCTTCTTATAATTCTCTTATTATACTACTAGTAATATTAATATAACTATACTTATTATAAATGATTAGACTTTATCTACCAAAGTTTATTTAATAGTATGTTATATATTTAGCCTCCTACTTAGTAGGTAGCTTTATATAACGCTTAGCATAAAATTTCTATAATAGAAAGAAAACTAGTAATATACTATAGTTTACATATATATATCTTTAAGTAAATATAGTAAAAAAGACCTAGTAGTATAATTTTTAGTTTAAACCTCATTTTAACCTAGAAATCAGCATAAGCTGTATAATAGTCTCTATATAGTAGTATTTATAATATTGACTCATACTAGCTAGCTACTAGTACTACTGCCATTATATCTTAATAATACTAGCCTCATAGATAAAAGAGAGCAACAGATTATAGACTAGTCTTTTATTTATCTTATGATACTGCTACTACTAATGATGATAATAATAATAATAATAAGAACACCCCTAGCGACTATTACTATACTCAACCCCTATAATTTTAATATCAATATTATCTTATCAAAGGTATTAATAATTATAGAAACCACAGCTATTTCTATAAAACCTCAAATAAATTTATATTATATAAAAATAACTTTATTACTCTTCCTAACCCTCTTAAAATAATTATAATCAAGTTTAGCTTCGAAATATTACTAGTAGATAAAGTTATTAGTATAATTAAGAAGTATAAAATTAAAATAATAAAAAAGAATCTAGTGTTTAAAAGTAGAGTATTTAATGATAGGGTATTTGATAGTAATTCTAAATACTTTTAGTATATATTAGAAGTAGTTTATTACATATTGCCTTATTCTAGAAAGATATATATATTAAAATCTATTATAGTTACCAGCTAATAGTTAGGAAAGCTAAGATAACCTAAGGTTAGAAATATTATGCTAATTTAAAGACTTAAAGTAACTATAACTATAGTAGTTAGTATAAGATAGGTTGAGGTATAGGTCCTAGCCGGATACTGAATGTTTTCTATATAAAGCAAAAGGCTTACTGAAATTTATTTCATAAGCTTTTAATATTACCTTACTCCTAATAGTATTATTATACTTAGTATTAGTAGAGAATTGAAAAGTAATATTACTTAAGAAGAAAAATCTCTCATTAAGAAGTATAAAACTATTAGTTATACTATACTATAAAATATATAATAACTATATATTGTTAGAATATATAGATAAAAAGGTAAATCTACAGTTAAGTTACTACTATAGATAACCGTGAAATTAATAGAAATATAATATGATAAAAATAGTTTTCTCAATATGAGGGCCTATTTAAAATACTCATAATAATAATAGTTAGATAGAGGGAGAAATAGTAATTCGATTGATAGTATAATTAACTATTTCTAACTATTATTTAGAGCGATATCAAAGTTCTTATATAGAAGGTTTATTTTAGAATTCTAGCCATACTACTAGAATTCCGACTATAGCTATAATATATAAGCTAATATAATTATAATATATAAGGCGTTATAACTATAGTATATATACCTTAATATAAGATATAAATTACCATAACTATAATATATTAAATATTATAAATATAATATATAAGTTAAAATAGAATATATATTATAGTACAACCATAGCGTATTAACGACTATAGATATAATATATAGAGCACTATAACTATAATATACATAGCTTAAACTACTTCTAATATTCTATAAAAGAATAAACTTGTATATATTTACCTTATTTACTTAAAAAACTACTAAGATTAAAAAAGTAAAATAACTATATATTTATAAAACGATTTATATATAATTTATCAACATAGAGATATTATAGAACTTCTTATTACTTCTATTAGAATAATAGAAATAGAAGTTCTTTATGTATTAGAATAAATCTAATATTCCCCTATAAGATAGGTTTTACTAATATATAGCTTATTTATATAAAGAGTTATAAAACTTAATAAAAAGTAAAAAGAGAAAGAATTATATAAAGTTCTAAAACCTAAAGCCTATAAGAAGTAAAAAAAGAAAAACCTTCAAAATGTTTTTCCTCAAAATTTAGATAAACTTCGCTTCAATTTCACTAAGCCTAAAAGCTTAGTTAAAATATGATTAATATTATTTTCTATATTTATGTAATAAATAAAGATATTTTGTTTTGAATAAAATCTTTTATAAAATAATTTCTTATATCTATATATTTTACTATTTCAAAGAATTTAGGATTCTTAACTAGCTCTTTTACTATAAAACTATTTATAAAAACCTTTAGTTCTTTAACTTTAAATTATTCTAATTTCAAATTCATATAATTATGATTATAATATAGGTGAATTACTTTTTACAAGTTTCTAATAAAACTATATATTTACGTTTGTAGATAGATAAAACTACTATTTTCTATTTTATAGTAGAATAACTTATGATAATACTATTTCTTTTTAAATAGATAATATAAGAAGAAGTAGATTGTCTATAATTTAGATTTCGTATATAATTTGAATTAGTATATTTTATAATATTCTTAATAGAAGATATATCTTTATAATTATAAGTAAATCTATATTTTTTATTACTATTTAAATAACCCTTTATATAATTGAAAGCTAAAATTATTTCTATTTAGATCATAGGTAGATTGAGAATAAGCTACTACTATAAAAGTAATATTAAGTTTTATTTTTAGAGCTAAAGATAATAAAGCTCTTATTTCTTATTAAAACTTTACAAATTTGGATTTTGAAGTTTTATTTTTATTTTTAAATAACTTGAGAGTATTATTTATAGAAGTTTTAAATTTATAAATAGTTTCTTTTTTATATTTTGAAACAATTTTCTCAGTATATTTACTTTAATTAATAATAACTATTTATTTCCTTTAAGTTTATAAATAAGTTATTATTAAGAAAGACAGAAAGTTCTCTTAAGTTCTAGATTTTTATTTTATATTTTAAAGAAGTATATATATAACTAGCTACTAGTCATACTACTAGGTTCTTTTAACTACATTTACCTACAGAGACACGTACAGGCTATAGTACGTAACTGGGTATTTTCCTATTACAGAGATCATTTACTAGGCGTTATGTAGAACTACCCACCAGGCGGGGGTCTGAACACGTAAAACTCTATAATTAGCTATTCTTTAATTATTAATCGCTAGTAATATATTATCTATATAATAAGCTAAAGTAGCTATATAGGGTTTTTTATTTAAAATAAAAACTACTTTATTATAAAGAGAAATAATAAATCTTATTAAATAAAGAATATGTTTCAGGGAATTATATTAGAATTGAAGACTTTATTTTAGACTATATAATGCTTTATTTAATAAACAAATAAAAATATAACTTTATTATTTTTATAAGTATTTATTTAGTTACTTTTGCTCCATACCTAGAATAGTATCTAAGCTCTTCACCCTATATATAGATTTAACTATAAATGTTACCTAATAATAATATTTATATTAATACTAGCTTATAACTAGTTAAAATAGTAATAGAATTACCTATTATTATAGATAATTATGCCCCTAGTTCTAATATTTAACCTTATAGTAATAAAAGATCTTATAATAACAATTAGAGAGAGTTTTATTAAAGCTAGAACTTAATATATATAACTAAAAGTAACTATTAAGATTATAGGTTTAAGAAACTTTTTAAACCTCTTAAAAATAGGATAAAATAAAGCGCCTATACGAATTAGGCATTCTATAACTTATTATTCTTCTATATTCTTTATAATAGAACTAAAATCTCTTTAAAATCTATATAGCTACTTATAAAAAGAGAACTACAGAATAGATATAGAAATATCTAGCTATAACTATTATAACTAAAGCTATTAGTATATTAAACTAAGCCTTAATAAAATCATTCTAAATACTATAATTAACAAGTAGCTTATAGATATTTAAAAGAAAATCGTCTAATTATCCTACGAGCTGCTATATTGAGCTAGAAATTTCGAAGACTAGGTGTTAATTAGATAATACCCCAATATCGATATCCTACTGTAATACTAGTCACTAGATATTTTTAAGTATTTATATTTATATTCAGATTAAATTTTAAAGTATTCTTCTTCATATTAAAATAAAGCCTAGTTGATAGATAAGTATATATAGATTTATTAATATTAGTATAATTAAATATTATAAAAATATTATATTATATTAAGATCCATCCTAAATCAATAGAAAGAATTATTATATATTTCTAATCTTTAAGCTTATAAGTAATACTAAAGGTTTCTAAATAATCAATATTTAAATGTTAAGTATAGCTTTCAGTTACCTATTTTAGCTTTAAATATAGTTTCTTTAATTACATTATTTACTTTTAATTTATAAATCTATCTACTACTTAGAATATTAGTATCTTTCATATTAATAGTAGATAGAAGTATTATTTTCCTACTACTTATAGATTTTATTTATTCTATTTCTTTTATTATAGCTAGAATCTAGTTTCTATATTCAGGGGATTTGAATGCTTAAATAAAAGAGGTAGGTTCTTCTACCCTATTAAGTAATAAAATATAAGAAGTTTGATCTTTCAATTAGCATTTTTATATAATTTTATATGACTATTTAAATTAGGATAGTTTAGAATAGTGAATAGGGCGTTCTCTTTATGACCTTTACAGTTTTTCTTGGGTTTTATCTAATATATTAAGTGAAGTAATATATAAATTGGACTTTCTCTGAATATTGTTATTTTCTATTTTTAATTCCAATATTTTATTATTCTTAGTTACTTTAATATTTAAATCTTCTTTTAGAATTATTCTAGTTATTTCTTGAACTTCAGTAGTAGGATTTATTCAAGAGTCATTGTAATTCTTATTCTTATAACTTATACTAGAAATAGAATTATCTAGATTTAAAATAAGATTATTATTCAGTTAATTAAACTTGTAATTATTAGAATTATCTTCTAAATTAATAGATAAAAATACCTCTTTTTCTAAAGTATAAAAAGTATTTTCTGGGATTTATATATCTCTGAACAATATAACTCTCTTTTAATTAAAATTCCAGATTTTAGGAATATTAGTTCCATAAGTTATAATAATTCCTTTATAAACTCTTATATAGAACATTTCGAAATAATATATAGATATATTACAAATACATATTATATTATATATTATATATTATAAATATAAATACATTATATATTTCTATAATATATTAGAATTCCCACCCAATACATATACTTATATTTATAATATAATAGTCTACAAACATTTGTATGCATATTATATTACAAATACATATAAATATATTTAAAGTATTTATAATATATTATATTTTAATAACATATAAAAGGATTAAATTAAACTATTTAATTAGTAAATCTTCTTTTTTATAGATAGTATGATCTTTAGTATTGAAATTAATAGTATATTATATTTCCTAAAATACTTATATCAAAACTACTATATTTTAATAATATTTTAATATTAGATATCTTCATTCTAATATAATTGTATTCTTTAAACTATAATAGTTTTATATTTGTGAAAAGTTACTCTATTTATCGTATTAATAATATAGCTAATATTAATAGTCTTAATTTAGTATATTATATTATAAATAGTATATTTATATTCTATATGTTTATATTTGTAAAATATTAGAGTTTTAAACATTACAAATACAAATATATATATATATACTAGCTATTAAATGTAATATAGTATGAATACATATGTTTATACTTGTATTAGATATATTTGTATCATCATAATACTTTACTCTTATATCTAATTTTGTAATATCAAAATCTTTGTTTTTATAATAATAGAAGTTATTCTATATTTTAGCATTATTAATATTAAGCTTTATTTTATTTCATAACTTATAAAGAGTTTTAAAATTAGTAAAATTATAAAGAGTTCTATTATATATATATTATTAGAAGTATTCAATAATAAATAATAAGGTAAATATAGATAATAAATTAGAATTCTAATTTTAATAATGAGATTTTTATTACGCTTTGTATTGAATTATTTGCTTCATAAGTATAAGGACGTTTAATATTATAAATAATACTAGAATAAGAATAAATATCTTTCATTCTTTTCTTAATTAGCTTATTACTTCTATTAATATTAAATTCTTTTATTTGTCTCTTATTATCATTATCATTATTTACTAATGCTTTGAATTTGAGGAAGATCTTTGGAACTTCTTCAGCTAATTTAACTTTTGATACGAATCTCTAAGTAAATCTTGTTAATTTATTAATAAATAGAGTAAATCTATTCAATCTATTAATTATTATAAGAATTATACGTTTATATAAGTCTAAATCTAAATAATCTAAATATTAAAGACTTTATTTTTAGTTTTATTAATTTTATTAATATTATTAGTAAAACCTTTTTAATATAGACTTTATGAATAGAAAGAGTATTTGTTTTATTTATACTATTAGATAAATTTCAAATATTATTTTTTAAACTATCTGTAACATTTATATTAATATAATCTAAATAGTCATATTGAAATAGAATATATTATAATACAATAACAAAAAGAATAACATCCTTTCATAAAATAAAAATATTAAATTTATATAAGTTATTTTTCTTAAATCTTATTATTAAAAATAAACATTCTTTTCTATATTATATACTATAGGTCTTTCTTAGAATATTAATATCATTCTTATAGTATTAAGATTACTTTAAAATACTAAATTGAGTTTTAATTATAAAATATAACAAACTTCTTTTAACAGAAAGGTATGATCTCTTAGAGATATCTTTAAATCTCTTATGATTCCAACTATAAAATATATAATATATCTCTATTTGATCTATTGATCACTCCTTCTATAATAACCTCCTACTCTCATACTTCTATATCTATTAGTTTACTACTAGTAAACGTTATAATTAATTAATTATATAGATAGTATATAACTAGTTATTTCTATTCGTAGTATCTATATCTAAATTATATATATATATATATACTATATACTATAGGAATAAGTCTATATAATAATCCCTCTACTCTTATTAATTTAAATAAGTAAATTAATTACTTAATCACTTACTACTATAGTTTTAGCTGTTTTAATTCTATATCTAACTTAATACTAATAAAACTCTCATTTATAGCTAAAGTATATTAAATACTAAATCTAGTATAGAACGCAAAAGTAGTATGAAATACAAAAGTAGTATGAAATACAAAAGTAGTATAAAATACAAAAGTAGTATAAAATACAAAAGTAGTATAAAATACAAAAGTAGTATAAAATACAAAAGTAGTATAAAACGCAAAAGTAGTATATAATACAAAAACAGCATAAAACGCAAAAACAACACAAAATCGCCTCTAGTTATTCAAATCCTTTTAGTTACACCAAAACCGCAAAAATATTATAAATAGTATCTCTCTAAAAAATATACTTCTTATTTAATACCTCTCTCTCTCTCTATTACTTTCTTCTTATTATTTTATATGCTTTTTTGCTTTTTTCTCCTCTTCTTATTACTATTACCAACTCTTATAATCTATCTTTCTATCTATATTATTATTTTATTTATGATTATAAATCCTTCTAAAGTTCAATTATTAGATCCCTTAGTTATATTATTTATAAATTGATTTCTATTATTAATCTGATAGATTTTAAAGCTCTCCCTTTACTTATATAATTATTAGAATATTATAATGTTAACTTTAAACTGCTTCTCCTTTGAAATACCTAGTTTAATAAAATACTTATAAAAAGAATATAAACTATTATTCATATTATTAACATCTCTAAATATTTAATTGTTTATCTGAAAATAGTAAAAACTATATACTTTATATGAATTCTTATGGTTATATTATAAACTTCAAAGTTGAATATACTTTATATAACTCTTTTTAACTTAATAGAAAAAAAGGATAACATTATCTTTAAATTTAAAAGTATTACTCTTTTTATTATTTTCCTCCATTCTTAGGATAATAATAAACTCTAACTAAAATATTATATTTTATTATTAATAAAAGATCTATTGATAAAAATATAAGACTTTATCTCTTTAACATTCATAAGGATAAATATTAAGTCTTATTCTAAATTATTTATTTATTATATAAAATACTTATTAAGTCTTTTGATATTTTCTACTATTACTTTTTAATATTAGGATATAGTAGAAAAGTTAAAATATACTTCTAATGAATATATGAAAACTATACATATCTTTTATACTTATCATTTAATATATATTGATATTATTTTACCATATATATAATAGATAAGTCTAATTTTCTTATCTTAGCTTTTGTAAATAAAGATTATATCATTATTATCTTTTAAGATTACTATATTTATATTAAAAGTAAAAAGCTTATTATTTGGAATATTGACTTTAGTTCTATTATAAATCCTACTTATTAAAATTCCTCCTTTCTTTATCATTAAATTTAAGTAAATAGAAGTTAAAAGTATTATCTATCTATATATTTATAATAGTAAAATATAAAGTATTTAACCTAAAGATTATCAAGTATAAATTATATGATACAATCTCCATTCCTAGTCTATTACTATAATAATTAGAATATATTATATATTAATATAGACCTAATTCTAAAAAGTTATATAATAAGTGAAAAATAATAACAATGATAAAACCCTCTAAATATACCTACTATAAACTAGTAAGTAATTTTATTAGTATAAAGTAATATACATATCTTTCTACTTATATATATGTATTTAAGTAGTTTTAAAGAAGTAGTTTTCTATAGAAGTATTAAATTACAATATTATTAATAATATTAGTATGAAGTAATAGCTAACGTATTATATTATTAATAATTATAGAAAAATATTGATCTTTTCCTAATTATTAAATCTCTTAATAACTAGTCATACTTTCTTATATATTCTATTATTCATACTCTTAACTTTATTCAATAAATCTAAAGCTGATAATTCTCATTTATTTGTATTTTTAGATATCAAAATATTCAAACTATAATATTCTTTTTACTAATAAGATCTTCTATTCTTTGATATATAATTCGTTAAAGAGATTACCTAATATTATAATAAAGCTATATTAGTAAAAGCTTATAGTTTTAACTAAGACTTCTATTTCTTTTATTATAAGATAGATATTATAGTATATAATATTAGAAAAGCTAGTTTTTATACTAAAAATACTACGCTTATATAATAATTCTTATTATTTTAGTTTCTTTTAGGTATTACTATTATAACTACTTCTTCTGATACAATGTCTTTCTTAGCCTTATTATTATAAAACTTCTAGTTATTATCTTTTTAAATTTAAAGTTAGTAGTATAATTTATTTATTATTGTTTAAAAGATATTAGGTTTAGTTTCTATCTCTATAATATATATCTTACCATTAATTAAAATAAGCCTAAAGAGTTTGATCTAATTTTAATATTCTTAATAGATATGTATATATGGTTATAATAAGAACTTATAGATAGATATAGTAAAAGAGTTATTATATATACTTAGAATATCTAAAACCTAATATTATATATAGGTCTCATATACGTTTTCTGTTATCGTTTGAAATAATTACTCTTTATTTTATTATATTTAGAAATAGTAGTAATAATATGTTAAAATATAAATATACTCTAAAGATAAATAAGATTAATATAGAGTTAATAGGGCTATTATTATTATTAACTATTTTAACTATACTTTAGAATACTTCTTCCCTTTAGTATTTCTAATATCCTATTATATATAATCTTATAAACTTCCTATAGAGGGATATAAAATTATTTAGTCTTATAAATATTATTATAAATTTCAATTGATATAATCTTTACTTTACTACTTATACTATTAGTTTCTTTTTTAAAGTTTTTAATGGTAAAGTTATATCTCGTATTAATAATAACTCTATTAATGAATTCTTAATATATATTAATCTAATATAGTCCTAATATATATTTTATGTCTTTTATAGAAATACTCTCTATAAACCTTATACTTCTAAACACTATTAGTATATTAACTATATATAATATCTACTTATTATTATTAAAATATATATCATTAATAATAACTTCTATATTAAATTTATGATTATTTTTAAAGTTAAATTTAAATCAATACATTACTTTACTGTTTGCTTAATACTAATAGTAGTTTTATATTATTATTCTAATCTTATTAGTAATTACTATTTAGCTTACTTTATTAGAAATATTATTTAACTTTTAAATATTGAAGTAGCTAAATTTCTCATAAAGTTACTATATTTCTATTTCTATTAAAAGATTAATAGTTCTATTATAAGGATCTTTTTCAACTATGAATTATTTAGTTACTTTTACTCTATACTTAGAATAATATCTAAGTTCTTCACCCTATATATAGATTTAACTATAAATTTCACTTGATAATAGTATTCATACTAATACTAACTTATAATTAGTTAAAATAGAAGTAAAATTACTTATTATTATAGATAATTATACCCCTAGTTTTAATCTTTAACTTTATAACAATAGAAAACCTCATAATAATAATTAGAAAGAGCCTTATTAAAACTAAAACTTATATATATAATTAGTTTAAAATTAATTGTTAATTTATTTATAGTTATTACTTCTATTATTTTGTATATATTATACTTTTTAGATTAATATAGTATTATTTATAGCTAATTGTAACTAGTTGTAGAAGTTTTGGGATGTTATAATAAGACTAAACAAAGCTAACTAGTATTTAAATATATTATAATATATATTTATAAGTTAGAAGTAGAGTATTATATTTATATAGAGGTTTGGGGGGAAGGTTTTTTAGATATATATGAGTTTTAGAATAAGGGTTTTAAGGGTTTTTTTTATTTTTATTAGAGTTTTTAGTTATAATATTTTGAAAAATAGTATTTTGCTAGTTAGAGAGGTATAGTTATTAATGTTTATTATTTTTAAAATAGTTTTTAATATAGCGGGTTATCTATTCAAACTATAAGTTAAAGTTGGGATTATTAAGGTATTTGAAGTAGTATTTAAGTATTTAATTTTTAAGTATAATTGAGAAGATACTTGTTTATATATAGTATAAGATATTACGTTTGAAGTAATAATTGTGAAATATATAGACTTTTATTTTAAAAATATTATATATGTTTTTCTTATATTTTATTACTTTATTATAGAGTTTTATGAGGTTTATAGTATATTTGGTTGATATGTTATTAAAAGGAGTAGTAGAAGGAATATATAAAGGGTATTTGAATTATTTTAAGAGTTATAAGTTATTATATTTATAGTTTGTTTTTATATATAGGGAGGTTTTATACTAGAGGAGTTATATATTAGTAAGGTTAATAAGGAGAGTTAGAAGTATAGTATTAGTATTAGGAATGTATAAGCTAACTAGTTGTACTATTATTATCCTTCTTCTACTACTTATGGGAGAGCTGAGGTAGATTTGATTTTTTAAGTTTTAAGTTTAATTTTGTAAATAAGTAGTATTATTTTTTAATTATCTTCTGTAAGGTTTTTAAGTTATTTGGAGAATTTCTTAATATGTATTTTAAAAGTAGTATAATATTTATTAGTTTTAGTAATTCTTTTAAGCGTCTAAGGGGTAAATAGAATCTTAGGTAATTTAATATAAAATACTAAAAGTCTTTTTTTTATATTAATTTTAATATTATAGAATAAGAAGTAGCTTTAAGTATAGTAAGTAATTCAAATAGTTATGAGTTGTTATATTATAATAAATTAGTTTTTAAAGTTGTTTTTAAATATTTAAAAAGGCTATAGCTATATAATTTTAAGTAGTTGTAAAGTATAATTTAATATATTAAATATATTCAAATAGTAAGGATATTTCTATCTATAAGGGTTTTATAGTTAATATTTTAAATTTATCTAAATAGTATTAGATTTAGATATTAGTAGAGTTTTATAGATATAAGGATACTATTTAGTATAATTATAATTATTAAAAAAGTATTTAGAATAAGTATTCTTTTAGGGGCTAGTGATTTAGATATTATTATAAAGGTTGGAATAGTATAAGGGGATTGCTAGATTTATTTGTTTATATAAAGAGAGAGGTGAGAAGATAGGTTTTAAGAGGCTATATAGGTTTTAAGAAGTTGAAGCTAGAGTTATTATAAATTTTAAGTGCTAAAGGGTTTGGTAAGATTTAATAAGGTTTATTATATTTATTAAATGCGTTTTAATAAGTAATAATTAAAAGTGTAAATGTAGAAAATCTTTTAAAAATGTTATTAAGAATATATTTTAATTTAATTAGAGTAAGGGTTTTTGATATAATATTTTTATTTAAGTTTTATAAAGGCTTTTTAAGGTATTAGTATGTTTTTAGAGTGTTTTAATTAGGGTATTAGGATGGGGAAAGTCTGAAGTATTTAAATAGTAAGTTTTATAATCTTTCGCTTTATATAGATTTTAGGTATAGTTTTTTATAGTTACTTCTTTTATTATAATTAGTTTTGCTGATTTATAGTATAGTAGTCATAGATAAGTTAATTACTAATTAGTATTAGTTAATTTAAAAAGTAATATATACTATATGTAATCTTGTTATATAAGTATAAATTAGTATTCTGGTTATTTGTTGTTATTATTATTATATTATGTAGTATATAGTATTATATAAAGCTCTAGATTTATAGTATAGTAATTACTTACTAACTACTATATATTTAGTTATAGCTGGCGTTAGGTGTTTAGTATTTAATATTAGTAAGGCGTAGAAGGTATATTGTTATATATATGGTAATATGTGTGGTTACTATTTGCTTTATAGTATAGTGTAACTGATAATTATATATTATAGTGATAAATTTATATACTAATCTTTTTATTCTTATTAGTTTAATTAAATAGGTTAACTATTTAGTTATTGATTATTATAGTTTTAGTTATTTTAGTATTATATTTAATTTAATATTATATTAATTTGATGAAATAATTCTGCTAAAGTAAGTAAGAATTATAGTTAATTATATTATTTATATTTTAAAATTTTAACTGTTTAGTAAAATTAACTTATTACTATATAGTTTTATATATTTATAATTAAATTATTTTATTTGATAATCTTTCTTTTGAGATTAGAAATGTTTTTAATTCAATATAGCTAATTCCATTCTTACTATAATAGAAGTAAATACTTGTATATTATAGAGATTTTATATTAAATATTATTAATCTTTTTAAAAATATAGTATTTTCTCTATATTTACTAAATATTCTTTCTAATTATTAATTGTTCTGTAGGTTTCTTCTATATATACTTAATAGTTTTTATTATAGGTTAAAATCTTTAAATAACTTATTTAATATATCTAGAGTCTTATATAAAAGATGCTATTTTATCTTTTATAAGACTTCTTATTATTAATTATAAGATATTATATATTGAAATAATAGTTCTATTTACTTATAAGCTTTCTTACTATCTTAATATCTACTAGATACTTTCTATTATTCTACTTAGTTACTTTTACTCTATACCTAGAATAATATCTAAACTCTTCACCCTATAGATAGATTTAACTATACATTTTACCTAATAATAGTATTTATACTAATACTAACTTATAACTAGTTAAAATAGTAATAAAACTACATATTATTATAAATAGTTATACCTCTAGTTCTAATAGTTAACCCTATAGTAGTGGAAGACTTCGTAGTAATAAACTATATAAGGAAAGCCTTATTAAAACTAAAGTTTAATATATATAGCTAAAAGTAACTACTAAGATCATAAGGTTAAGAACTTTTATAAACCTCTTGGGATAGAATAAAACAGAATACTAAAAGCTAGGTATTCTGTAATCTATTACTTTTCTATAACCTTTATAATAGAATTAAAATCTCTTCAAAATCTATATAGCTACCTATAGAAAAATAACTATAAAATAAGTATAAAGATATCTAGCTATAATTATTATAATTAATATATAACCTATAGATATTTAAAAGAAAATTATCTAATTATTTTATAAGATATTATATTAAGCTAGTAATATTAGAAACTAAGTATTAATTAGATAATACCTTAATATTAATATATTACTATAATGTTCTAAAATATCTAGTAATTAGTACTATAGTAGAAT
>QAPG01000378.1:0-23552 GCA_004366825.1 Colletotrichum spinosum
TATATATAATAAGATATATATTCTTAAACTCCTTTATAGCTTTTAAGAGTTTTAATTTATAACTATAAAATTATATTTTAAAAATAGCTATAAAATCTTATTAAATTATACCCTTAAGATACTAATACTTAATAGTATTTATAAGAAATCTATAAAAACTAGTATAATTACTACTAGAAATCTAATATTCTATAGAAATATATATTCCTATAGTAGTATCTTAATTTTATCTATACCTATCCCTATAAAACTTTAGAATATTCTATAAGTATTATAAGATATTAGAATAATTATAGTAACTTAAGATACCTCTAGAGATAACTTATTATTTTAATATAATATTACTCTTAATTCTATAATTCCCTATATAAAGCTAAAAATCTTTAATAATACTATTTTACTAATTAGAAACTTCTAAATACTAACTTTTATACTAATACTTAAATAAGAACTAGGGATATTAAATATTACTATAATATTTTTAAAACTATAAATATTAATTCTATATTCTATCTTTTAATTAATATAAAGCTTAAGTAGTAACTAGGTAGTAATAAGAAGCCTATAATTTTATATAATTATTATAAATTTATATAATTAGACACTACTACTATAATATAAATCAAAAGTTACTAGTATTAATTTATCTATTATAAGCTACTATATTATATTATTA
Organism: Colletotrichum spinosum; assembly: GCA_004366825.1. Lineage (NCBI taxonomy): Eukaryota > Fungi > Ascomycota > Sordariomycetes > Glomerellales > Glomerellaceae > Colletotrichum > Colletotrichum spinosum. Next base: position 677 of record QAPG01000378.1, read on the forward strand.
TTAGATATATAGTCGGCCTATATATTATATATAGCTGTATAGTTAGTATAGCCATATAGCATATATAGGCTATATAAGCTCTATCTCTATATATGTAGCACGCGCCACATAATATAATAAGAATAAGAATAAATAACTAGAATACTACTTTATACCTATATGGCAGGATTGGATCTAGTATATATTACTTTCCAGATAAGCTAATGACTAGCTATTTGATAGTGAGTTCTTGATTACTCAAAGTATTTGAATTAGCTTTATATATAGTCTATAGATTATATTTTATATATCTTCATACTATTAATCTTATAAGAGTATAATATATATAACAGTTTATATGATATATTATCTACTTGTAAAGCTAATAGTATCAAAATCTATAGTAAAGACTATTATTAGCTAATGGTTATCAAGATAAATGTAATATGAAATGAAAAGTATCAGATTGATTTTAGGATTCATAGTAATTGTAAGTATTACTATTAATGTAAGATAAGCTATAATAGAAACTCTCAATAGATAGTTAATATTCTTTATATTAAGTAAAAGACCTGATATCTATAGTATATAGACTATGTCTTATAAATAGATCTAATTCTTACATTTTAAGATACCTAAGTATTAATTATCTATTAGTTAGTAGTATTTAGTAGCTAGTTATAACTTATAGGCAGAGTATTACGAAATAATATATAATCTATTACATATTATATATTACTGCTATAGATACTCTGTAAGTATTTGTATTATATTAGAAGTTTCTTAATATCTATATACTTGTATTTCCAATGTAATAGATTAAAAACTACGTTTATATCATCTTATATATATATATTTGTAATATTAGCAATAAAGTATTTTTTTGTAATAGAAGAAATAGTTTTAGTCCGTAAATCTATTTTCCTTGAAACATAATAGTTTTATCTTAATCTTGAAAAATAGCTCTCTATATCTTCTACATTTACCTATATTAAAATTATTATATTCAAATAATACTTGGAAATTAGATATTTCTATTCTAACATCATATATTTATTTAACTATATTAGCTTTATACTGATAAGAGTTTAATATACCTATGGTATTATATATATAGTTAGTAATTAACTTCCTAATTTAATATATTATATTGCAGATAATATATTTATAATATTCCTACTTGTATTTATATCTTATTAGAATGCCAACTATTACAAACATAAATATTTATATTAGGTATTATATATAATATATTACAGATATATATATATATGTATTTAAAGTTATATTGGATATATTTATATTCTCATAATATTCTACTAATCAGAATAGTTTCTACTAACTTATTAAACTGTATTAAAAGTTTATTAAAAAGTCTTATTAACTTTATAGTTATTATATTACAAATACATATTATATTCTTCTAATATTTCTAGAATACTATTTTAAAATATTAGATATTAATTATTTTTAATATTATCACGAAAGCTTAATTCTATTAGATTCTAATCTCAGAATACTTAACCTATAATAAGAAAAGTTACAGCTACTTACTTACTATACTACTGAGGTTTCAAAACATCAGGTAGGTAGACAATTATAATTACATGCTACAAGGCTAGCCAACCTACCATCCCATACAGCTTACCTCATCGGCCAAGGCTGCCGGCCGCTAGTCCACTCCTTCACTCTCAAACACAGCCTGGGTTAAGACGTTTCGTTATCAGCTTCAACTTCTGCTACAATCTGGCCCTTTCCTCCCACGTTCACTCCATACCTGACGGTAGCAGAGGCTAAAGCGCAGGTACGCACAAATTCACCTACTGATCGCTTCTCCCGTGAGATCTCAACCCTTCTGACGCACCAGCACCGCAGCACTTGCAACCTCCCCTAGCGACACGACCACGGTCCTCAGCCTCATCATGTACACCGGCCCCAAGCCCCCGACACCTCACGTGCCTGGCATTTATCGCTATACTGCGACTGCCTTAGGCGCTGGCATGTGGTTTTTCGTGCGTTTCTGCGCTTAATCAACTGTTTGTTGCGAGATCGAGCGCGCTAATGGTGATTGCAGCTGATGTACCGTGCCAAGAAGGATGGTAGGTTCCTTGCTACGTAGGTAATGCGGTCGCAGACACTTTGACTGACATGTGAATGTAGGCGCTGTCTTGTTGGGTTGGAAGCACCCGTGGGATCACTAAGTCGACCAATCTCATGCCACACACTATATAGAAAGCCGATGGAGAAGCCGCAGTAGCGATTATGTGACATTCGTCCAACCGCTGCATTTAAAAATTACTCTTTCCACATACATTATTGTAGACCAGATTTTTTGCCAGTCGAGAGATACTTAGCAAGGTTTCACAAAAAGATAGTGAGCTACGCCCCAGGTGTCACCGCCTTGATACGCGAATAACTCAGAGCAAGCCATGTAGAAGACCTGCCACCGGTTGTACCACACGCCGGCTTCCTGCGCGCCATATGTCGCGCTCAAATGGGGCCAAATCTCCAGCTTATGTGCAAGCATCTTACTCAACCAGTCCTGTGGATGTCATGTCACTGAGTAGCTCTGTCGGGGAAAACTAAAAATTCAATCGAGAAACTCACCTCACATGTCTTTGAGTAGTGCTGCCCGTTGACCCACCACTGCTTTTGAATCTTTAGATCTCGCTGGAAGAAGAGGACTAGGTCAGCGGAGGGCATGGTGCCTCCTGAGAAGAAGTGTGTTGTCATCCAGCCGTCCTCACTTTTATCATTGTAAGCAGGAGAAGCATACGCTGGCCCGGTTGCGACTTATACTGACTAGTCATACGGCGCGGTCTTGTGAGCAAAGATATGCACAAATAGCTTTCCGCCAGGCTTCAAAGCACGTCCAATCTTGGCCATGAGCCGCTCGTAATTCTTCATGTGTTCGAACAACTGGTGCTAATTCTCAGCCAGCGGCTGGGATGGAGAGACGCTCAACCCACCTCAACGGAAACGACCCTATCGAAGGAGTTGGCTTCAAATTCGTGGTCCACAATGTCGCCAGTTATAACGTGCAGGTTGGACAGCCCTTTCTGTTTGGCCTTCGCGTCGATATACTCCTTTTGTGTCCTGGAGTTGGAAAATGCGGTGACCTGGGAATTGGGGAGAACCTCAGCAAAGTAAAGCGCACCGGAGCCCCAGCCACAACTAGGTGAAGTTCCGAGTTAGCATCTACCGTGAGAATTATGAACCAATCCAGATTCATCTCACAGCGAAGAACGACATAAATTTCTTACCCGAGGTCCAAAATACTCATGCCGTCTAGCAGTTCGGCCTTGTCTACATAGGTCCGCAACATGGCAACCTCAGCTTGCGCCAGCGTTTCCCCGCCCTGGGGATAGAGACAGCACGAGTACTTCATCCGAGGCCCTAGGCACGCAGCCAGAACGCCTGTGCCGACTTCGTAGTGCTGCTTGTTGGCAGTGGCGGTGTCGATGGCGATGGGTTGAGTACGCAATTTCTCAATGAATTGCATCTTGCGCTCGTAGTCAAGACTCAAAGACGTACTCGCGACATCGTCGAGACGCTCCTGAAGCTGGCGTCGAATGCCTATTCTAATGACGGCATGGGGCAAGTAGCCTCCGTCGAGAATCCAGTCTACCGAAGGCCGAATCAAAGAGATGCGTTAGTTTTATCGAGCGGACTGCAAACCATTCGAGTGTCCTGGCGCGAAGGGTAGGCTTCTCTCACCAAGATTCATTTCGCTGGTCAAACGCTGGGGGAGCGTGGGCTGATGTTGGACCTGGAACACCTGATGGAGCAAAACTGCATTCGGACCGTATATCTCGAAACCAGTCAGTAGAGCCTGAGGAGCGCTGGTAAAACCTATGATGATTTTTGATAGCCTCAGAGCGGAATGTTCAGTCGCTGAAAGAAACCATTGGTCAAGCTTAGGGTGGGGTGTATATGTGCGGGCGGAAGCTTCGACAGTTAGCATGGCGTTGCGCCTCTCCCTTCCGCCAAGGGCAACGAACATTCCCACCTACAGACCCTCGCGGCCAGGACCATTCCATGCGCGGGTCAGAGAGGCATCGATGACACGTCTACTCTGACCCTTGCAGCACGTGCATATTCCAGGCTAATACGGATAGTTGTTGTCGAATTTAACCATATGGCTGAAAGGTGTGGGCCCACACAACGCATGTTACTTATGTAACTGTTTGTAGGCTTAAGTGCCTCAATCCGACACACCCCCTCAGATTAGGCGGAATTTATTAGCTAATCTGTTATACTATACTACGCCAGAGTTATATATATGAGTTTGTGACTTTTTCTATTATCTTTTATATCAGGCTAGTAGAAATACCTATATAAGCTACTATTCAAATATATTAATATATAAATAGGTATCTATATATAGCTATTAAACTAGTAAAAAAAGTAAGCTTATAATAAAGATAGTAAGAATAATAAGAGTAAATAGTAGTTATAGTGGGGATTTCTATTTTAATATAAGTTATAACTAATGTAAAACTAATAGAAAACTAACTATAAAGAGAATTAAGCTTTAATAGCTAATAAGATAATAATATAGAGAATGTATGAATAAACTAATATTTATAACTCTAGTATAGTATAGTAGACTTAATACCTGATAGGATAGAATTTCTATATATTCAGTAGAGTATTTCTCGGATTATCTCTATATTAAAGAGCTTCTTCACCTTTTTGCTTATGATAAGACCTGAATCTATAGCTTAGAGTATATAAGACTTTTAATTATCAAGTTTAACGATATAGCTAAAGGGTATGGGTTTATATGAAACATATTGCTCTTTTAACTCTTTATAGGCTTAAGTATCTAATCTAATAGTTATTATATATAATTGGAGATAAAGTCTAGTATATAATATATATAACTATATATAGCTATATATATTATATAAAGCTATATATTAAGTAGATTAAATAGAATAAGGTCTATAAAGATGATATAAATATGTAAAGTTTAATTAAGATAGATTTTACCTCTTAAATATATTTCTTTTATATATCCTTCTAATTTTAAATATCTTACTTATAGGCTAGTCTTTTTAATGAATATTAATTTTATTTCTTAATTGAAATTTAGAAGAGATTTCTTTTATGGTTTTATTAGTTTTATCAAACTTTCATTTTTGTATAAAGTAGAGTAATATAATTTACTAGTTATTTAGATATCCCTTATTGATTAAAGAATCTCTTAGGTATATTAATACTTTGAATACTTTTAATACTTTTATATCTTTTCATTCAACTTTCATACCACTATTAATTCAGATTTATAGGTTTTAATTAATAATAAATAGTCCGATCAAAATTCTTCGATATTAACAGCCTCTCTCGTAATTCTTCTTTTTATTATTATTTCGAATAATTCAATTAGTCTATCAAATTAATTTAAATAATAGAAATATCCAATTGATAATTCAAGAGAGACTTTATAATATTGTTAACTATCAAGTCTCTTGAAAATATATATTTTCTTATGAAATAGCTTTGTTAGACTTTTTATTATTACTAATAAGTATAAGTTCTTATATATCGTTGTTTTAAATATAGTTATTATTAGGTGAAATATAATATTAAACTAGCTAAAGCTATAGTAGTAAATAAGCTAGTAGTTAATTTATTTAAATAGATTAATAAGAGTAGAAGGACTATTATATAGATTTATTTCTATAGTATATAGTATATATATATTTATATATTTACTTATATTCAAGGTTTCTAATCTATTTAAAGTTATATACCTCTCGGGGTTTTTTAAAAGTAGTTATACCTTATAGTTAGCTCTTACTTCATATATTCTATAGATAATATTAGTTCTAAAGAACTATTTAAATAGAGGAAACTTTAAGTAGTAATAATACGGATAGTTAGTATAATTACTAACAAATAGGGAAAGTATAAACCTATCTATTATAATTACTTTTTTAAAAGATTATAGTATTATAAACCTAAGCCTTAGGGTTTATATAGGATATTACTATTAAAGCTTTATATAAACTACTACCCCTAGAGTCTANTACAGACCTAAGCCTTAGGGCTTATATAGGATATTACTATTAAAGCTTTATATAAACTACTACCCCTAGAGTCTAGTAAAGAGTTTTCATCTTAAGTATAAACTCTTTAAGTTTATTATAATTCTATTAAAATACTACTAAAATATCTCTTATAACTAGCTTCTAATATTAATAAACTTCTTATCTAAATTTAACTTAGTAGTAAATAGTAAATTATATAAAAGAAATAGAAGATAGTAAAAGACAATAGTAAATACTAATCTTCTAGATCTTCTAATAGAAGTTTTAATAGATTAATAATAAACTAATTTAGTAGAAGATAAAAACTAATCTTTCTAAGAAGTCTTTATATAGTTCTAATAGAACTATAAAATAGTCTTATAAGTAATATAAATACTTTATATAAAGAAGAAGCTACTTCTAATTAGTACTCTTTCTAATAATAATATTTTTTGGTTTCCTGTATAGTAGATAATTATATAGTTAAATGAGAAATTTACTAGGTTTTTATTAAAAAAGCTAGAAGACTTCTAGTAGTTCTTATAAACTAGCTTATTACTTAAAATCTAAATATAAATTAGTAACTTTTATATAATATAGAAACTTTAGTATAATTAGAATATTAATATATTCTTATAGTATTTTACTAAGTATTATAAGAACTCTTATTATAATACTTAAACTTTCAAGAAGATTTGCTACTTTTATTAGAAGTTTAAATAGATATTTCTTAAATTCTTTATTAAATTCGAATTAGCTGTAGAATAAATAGGAAGATATTTCTAAATAGGGGATATCTAGCTTACCTACTTCTAACCAGCCTTTTCCAATTAAATTTAAATAGCTATTATTAGCTATAATATCAAGTAAATAAATTACTATACTATAATTTAATATTACTATATAATTATAATAGATCTTAAGATTCTTTAAAAAGAGTTATAAAACTATAACTAGCTATAGCTTTGGGTTTAATTAAAGCTAATAGTTACTTAGAATAGTAATATATAGATAATAAGTATTAGAATAACTTAAGCTATTTTAATACTAGTATAGTATTATAGAAATACTATTACTTCTTACTATAAGGGGTTAGGTAGGTAGGTAGTTATAACTAGTAGACTTTAGTTAGCTCCTGTTATAAGTATATATAGGGTTTAATAGATAGATTCTATAGTTATCTAAATATATATATAAGTAGGTATCTATAAATATTATAATATTAAAAGCTATTTTATTACTAAGTATAAACTATATTCTACCTACCTACTAGTAGCTTCTAATATTAATATTTAAACCCTATAGTTAGATAAAGGAATTATAAATAATAAGGAAAAAGCCTAGCCTTTTAGAAGAAACTCCCTAAGGGGTAGGCTAGTATAATTACTAATAGTAATATTATAGTAATAAATAGAACTAGAGAGATATAAAAATAAATAGATAAACTATATTTCTTGATTTCTAAATTAATAAATAATAAATGTTCTATTTCTATTTAAATTAATAGTAGTTATAATTATTATAAAGTAGTTAGTAAGGAGTTTATAAGATAATAAAACTTTATATTAATTATATTATTATAACTATACTAGCTAAGTATTATCCTAAGTACTAACTAATGAACTTATATTATTAAGATAACTAAAATATATATTAATCTTAATAAATAGGTATCTGAAATCTTATTCTATATAATCTGAAGAATAATACGCCTAATTATTTTAAAGAAGCTGTAGTTATAGTATGAAAAGATTATTCTAAACTTTATGAGGAATAAGATAAGGATAGATATAATTAGTAGTCTTACTATCTAAATAGTTAGTAATATATTAGGGGAAATATATATAAATAGGTTTATAGATCTTATTAGGTTACTAGTTATAATATCTTTTAGCTTAAAAGAAAGAAGATATAAATAGTTAATAACTAATTTAATATAAATTAATATACTTCTAGTAGCTATATTACTAATTACTTCAGAATAAATAATACCTACTTCACTGACTACTTATACTTCTTTTAAGGATTTATTTAATAAAAATAAAATTTCTAGTTTCCTATCTTACTAGAAGTTTCTTAATTATTATATTTATTTAAAAAAGATTAAATGGAATAGAATTAGATTTATTACAAGGATTATTTTATAATATACTAAAAGAATACTTCCTCAAGGTCTAATATTAAATTATAAACCTAATAGATAAGGGTTAGATTTAAACTAACCTTTCTATAGCTAGAATATTTATCCTCTTTATTAAAAAGCCTAGGGGGAAGTAGTAGTTCTATATAGATTACTATATTTTAATACTATTAGTACTTATAATATTACCCTTTATTATTAGTCAAAGAGATATTATACTTATTATTTAAAGTGATGTAGTTTATAAAAGTTGATATTTATATAGCTTTATATAAGATTTATATTATAAAGTGAGATAAGTATAAAACTGCTGCTTTTTAGATATGTTTTAGTTTATTTGAATAGCTTATTGCCTCTTTTAAACTAATAAATATACTTATAATATTTTAATATTATATTAATAGTATGCTTTAAAATATCTTTAACAACTTTATTATAGCTTATTAAAATAATGTTTTTATTCATAATTATAAATTAAAAAGTAATTATAAAGATAAAATTAAATAAGTTTTTAAATAGCTATAGGGGGTTAGGTTATTCTTAAACCTAGAGAAGTATGAATTCTTTATTAATATTAGGGCGTACTAGTAGCCCCTAGCTAGCCCCTAGCTAGACTACTACTTAGTTATATATAAAGAGGGATATTTAAACTATAATAGCTAGGATCCCAGTTAGAAGAGTTAGATTTAAATATATTAACAACCCTATACCTATATTTACTTCTTATATAGATCTATCACTTAGATATTAGTATATATTCCTAACATATTTAAATCTCTACCTATCCTTAGGGGTTCCAACTAGTAGGTTATATAGGGGGTAATAGTGTGGCAGAAGAAATAATTTCGATATATATAGTATTAATAAGACTACTATAAAAAGCTATAGTATGAAGGCTATTACTTAAAGTATACTAGAGGGGCCTTAGTATAATACTAGTATAATAACGTAAAGATTTCAGCCTATATACTATTGATAAGGCTGTTATAAAAGAAGTATTAGTATAGAATTAATTTGGTAGATAATATGATTTCAATATACGTGGTATCCTAGAAGCTACTATAAGAAGCTATAGTATTAAAGCTACTATAAGAGAAGTATACTAGAGGGATATTAGTGTGATAAATAATAAGATTTTAATATATATAGTATTTATATAGTAATATTAATAAGTATTAATAAAGCTATTATAAGAAACTATAGTATTAAAGCTATAAGAGAAGTATACTAGAGGGGTATTAGTATAGTATTAGTATAGTATATAGAGATTTCGATATATATAGTATTAATAAGGCTACTATAAGAGGCTGCTATAAGAAGCTATCTACTAATACTAAAGCTATTAAGGGATAATTAGAAGGGTACTAATATATTTATATAAATATATAAATATAGAGATTTATAATATAAAAGCTATAAAACTACTATAATAAGGCTACTACTACTAGAAGCTAAAATATTTAGGCTATTAAAGAATAAGAGATAACTAGAGGGATATTAGTGCGTATAGAGATATAAAGTATATACTTAGATTTCAATAAGTAGAAGTTTTGAGGTTTTTGAGGTAGCTACTTTAGGTTAGCTATTTTAAGTAGTATGAGGGCATTCTAGGGTATATATTATGTAGCTATATATAGTTATAAGTATGAGGAATACTAGAGAGGTACTTTAAGCAATATAGACAGTAAGTAGTATATTATAAATATAGTATATAATATCCTTATAACTAGAAGTAAGGCAGAAGTCTTTCTAGTATCCTTATAGCTAAAATAGCTAGAAGATAGCTAAAATATAGCTATAATTAGAATATATCTAAGAGGTTAATATTAACTAAATATTAGTATTAAGAGGCTAGATATAAAACCTAGAAGGAACTCCTAAGTTTTAATTAAAGAAGGAATACTAGAGGGTTACTACTACTAATACTTTATAGTTAGTTATAAAAACTTTAAGGCTATAAAAGCTTCAAGGCTATAAGAACTTAAGAGAGAGTATAACTAAAGGTTAATAGAAAGGCATTAGATAATATTATAAGAACTTTAAAACTATAAAAATATAACCTCTTAGGGGGGAGATAATAGCTACTAGGAAGCTATAAAACTAAAATATTATAAATAAAATATCATACTATCTATAAGAAAGCTACAAACCTTATAATTTTTAATATAGGAATCACTAGAAGAAGAATAATAATAGAAATAGTATATAGTATAACCCTAAGCTTCATAAAGAGATTACTAGAAGAATAATAGTATAACTATAGTAATAATACTAATAAGTAGTATATAAGAAGCTATATTAATAAGAATATAGTTTTAAATAAGAAGAGGATTATTAGAAAGATAGTAGTATAGTTATAACAAAAGTATTAATAGTAATTTATAAGAAACTAGTAGTATATAAGAAGTTATAATAATAAGGAGCTAGTAGTATATAAAAAGCTATATTAATAAAGGCAATACATAAGAAACTATATCAATAAGAGTTTTTAGTAATAAGAAGCTATATTAATAACAGTAATAACTATAATTATAGTAATAAGGGGCTATATTAATAAGAAGCTATAGTAATAAGAGGTTTTAATAATAAGAGGGTAATACTAGGGGGTAGCAGTATAGCTACAGCAGAAGTATTATTAGTAGTACATAAGAAGTTATATTAATAAGAAGCTATATTAATAAAAATAATAGTAATAATATATAAGAAGTTATAATAACTAGAGGCTAGTAGTATATAAGAAGTTATAATAATAAGAAGTTAGTAGTATATAAGAAGTCATATTAATAAGAAGCTATATCAATAGAAGTAATAGTAGTAGTATAAAAAAAGGTATAATAATAAGAAGTTATAGCAATAAGAAGCTAGCAGTAAATCAGTAGGATATAAGGTTTTAGTAATAAAAGGCTAGCAGTATATAAAAGGTTTAGTAATAAAAGGCTAGTAGTATATAAGAGGTTTTAATAATAAAAACTAGTAATATACAAAAGGTTTCAGTAGTAAAAAGCTAGTAATATATAAGAAGTCTTTAAGAAACTTTATAAATAGTACGACTCTTCTTACTATAAGAATAGAAATTTAATAAGAATACTAGGGGTCTAGTTTAAATATAAGGAGTACTAGAGGGCTAGTAGGAGACTAGGATATTTACTATAAAAAAATAAGGAATTTTTAAAATCTAAGAATAGCTTTATTTAAGCTGTAAGACTATAAAGATATAGTTTATAAAGAGGGGGAATATATTAAGGTGCACTAGTAGCCCCTAGCTAGCCCCCAGCTAGACTACTACTTAGTTATATATAAAGAGAGGTATTTAGGCTATAATAGCTGGAATCCCAGTTAGAGGAGTTAGATTCAAATATATTAACAACCCTATACCTATATTTACCCCCGTATAGATCTATTACTTAAATACCAGTATATGCTCCTAACAATCAAGTAGATTAAATATTTAAGTTTTATTATTAAAATAGGGAAAGGTATTTATTATAACTTTCAAAAAGATTAAAACTATATAGGAATAATAAGTCTTTAAGAATATCTATAGCATCTAGAGCTTTTTTAATTTTATAAATATCTATTATAATTTAATTAATTATTTCTCTAGTTTAATAAAACTCTTTATATAATTAATATAGAAAGGAGTATTATTTTACTAGAATATTATATATTAATAAGTATTTAAAATACTTTAACTTATATTCATTTCTAAATTAGTTATAGTTTAAAAGGATTTAAAATAGTGTATAATTATAAAAATAGATTACTTAGAAGTAGTAGTAAATAGTTATTTTTTATAAGAAGATAGAAATAGTATTTTATAGCTAGTTACTTATTATTTAGCTAGGCTTATTTAAGCCTAGTGAAATGATATTATTTATAATAAAAAACTACTAATAGCTATATTATATCTAAAAGTAGAATTAGTAGAATTATAAAGTATAGTAGAACTATTTACTATTTTCTCTAACTATAAAACTTTAGAATATTTTATAAGTTTTAAACTTATTTTAAAGTAATAAGTTAGGTAAGTAGAAATCTTATTAGTATTTAGTTTTGTTGTGAAATACTATGTAAATTACTTTATAAAGCGTCTTAATACTCTCTCTTAAAAAAGCTAAGATAGTATAATAGAACTAAAACTCTTAATATAAATTTTATAATTTCTTTAGGTTAATTCTATAGATAAAAATAAGGTTTCCTTAGTATTTCTCATATATAATATATAAATAGAAAGAAGTTAAGAAGAAGTTATATTAATAAAAGAGAATTATTAGTATACTACTAGTAAATTATTCAATAAATATATTATATTTTAAAGTATTATATTACTAATACTATAGAATTAGACTATTATAATAATATTAATATATAGGATTTACTTTAAAACTATCTTCTAAGTAGTAAGAATCTTCTTATTAGGAGTTTTAATATAGATATAAATAGCTAATTATATAGTAAGAAAGAATAGTATTTTATTATACTAAAACTAGGTCTAGGTTTCTAAATATAAGCTACTAGTAATTATAATCTTCTAAATAATTTATAAGTCTTTAGTTTTAAGTTATTTAAAAGTTAACTTAATCTTTATAATACTTTTATAAGATGAGTATTAGGATAGTATATTAAGAGATATTAAGTATTTTACTTAGATATATAATATCTATTAATATTCATATAAAAGTTAAAAATACTATTAAGATTTATTATAATTCTTATTAGTCTTTAATAAGTTTTAATTATAGATTTCTATTAACTCTATAATAAAGCTACTATTTATTATAAAGGGGGATTTGAGGTTTTGATAGTAATTATAAATTAGCTATTTAAATATATCTAGTTAGGAATTATAATATTTATAGCTATTAAAATTTATATAGAGAAATTTTAAAATATACAATAATAGTTTTAAAACTTCTTCATACTAATTATTTCTAATTATGGTTTAAATTAAATTAGTATTTTTAAATAATGTTATACTAATTAATAGGAGTATAATAATTATTATTAATATTATTCTACTTTGAGATAGAAAGTAAGATAGAAAAAGTAATACGTAAGATTTAAATATTCCTATAACTATATTTTATTTCCTCATAATTAGACTAATTAGTTTATCTTACTATATATTAATTAATATTAAATAACAGCAACTCTTTAGTGGTAAGAATAAGTTTAAATAAACTTCTAAATAAGTTAAATAATATATTTATTCTTAATTCCTAAGTAGTAGAATAAACTATATACTTTAAGTTAAAATAGGTTTTAATCTTTTTATCTTATTTTAAAGATAATATTACTATAACTTAAATACTAATATAATATATATGATAATATAATAAGACAGATATAAATAGAATATAATAAGTTATTAAGAAGTTCTAAATTAGAAATAAAATATGGCTATTATTATATTATATTAAAATAAACTAATTAAATAAGAAGCTTGACTAAATAGTTTCTAAATATTAAGTTATTAAGATATTAAACCTACTCAATACTATATTAGATATCTTAATAGATATTAAGATATCTATTTAATATTCTATATAGATCTAATTAAATAAATAGAAAATAGTTTATTACTATCTTAATAATATATAGATATATATTTTAACTTTATCTTGATTTCTATTAAAAGAAAAGAAACTTAAGAAGAATTTAAATTGAAAAGAATACTAATAATAAAAAAGCATTCTAAAATAGAAATATAATCCTAACATATTAATTAAATAGAAAGATTATAATATCCTAATATAGGAACTTTTAGAAAACCTTGTGAATAATAAAACTATATTATAATTCAAATTATAATATAAAATATTAGAGAGAATAATAGATTAATATTAATTTACTAGAAATAAAACACTATATAAATTATAAACTAAGTAATATAATAACTTCTAAAAGATATATATAATTAACTATAAAACTTACTTCTTAGGTATTAAATGAAGGAATTAAATAAAAAGATTAGTATTATCTTATTCCCCTTTATATTTCTACTATTCCTCACCTTCTTTATTATTATCTTATTCTTCTTCTCCCTTCTTATTATTAAAAATAGTAGTAAGTAGTATTTATTTATAAGTAGGATATTTTTAATATTAGTAAGATATAGGGACTATATAATAATAATAAATAGGTAAATTAGTATTAATAGAACTAAAGATATAACTATAATACTTATAAGATGTAATATAATTATTAAAATATATTATAATACTCTACTATAGAAATTTAGTATAATAAATATAAAGCAATAGAAGGGGAGAAACTTACTATTATCTATATAATACTACTAAAACTAGTAAGGACTTACTTAAGAGTAAAAATAGAAGTAAATAAAAAGCGCCTTTAGTATAAAAAGAAAGATTAGTAAGTATAGTAGTAATACGAATTAGAAATACTTACTAAATATAATAGAAATAATTATTATAATATTAGATTATAGTAGAAAACTCTAATAAAAGAATAGGAGTATAGTAACTTCTAATATTACCTTTCTTAAGAATAGTAAGAATTATAAGAATAATAATATAATTACTAAATATAATTAAGTAATTGACTTAGTAGTTAGTAATATATAGTTCAAAACTACTAGTAAAAAGTAGGAACCTTATTTATATTTACCTTTTAACTTTAAATATTAATAATAGGATTAACTATAACCTAATATATAAGTCTAAAGGAAGTTATTCTTATTATATTTAGAATAATAGTTGAAATAAGTAGAAATAATTATATTAAGAAGCTAATTCTCCTTATTATTAAAATTACTTTTAATAATATAGCTACTATAAGTATAAGGGTTAAACTTAAAAGAAATATAATAATAAGAAGAGTTATTATTAAGAAGTTTAGAACTAGTAGTAGTAGTAGTAAATATAATAATAAAAAGAATATAAAAAGAAGAAATAAGAATACAAAGATAGTAAAAAAGTAGTATTATAATAAGTATAAAATAAGCAGTTATATAATTCTAAAGAAGAAAAAATAAAACTATATAAAAAGAAGAAAAAGAAGTTTCTTATAAATTAATAGAAAGAAGAATATAATATAGAATTACTTAAGGTAAATATAGTATATATTTTCTTATTAGTAAGACTATCTAATATTAGTAATATCTTAACTTTCTTATTAATAAGACTATTTAATATTAGTAATATTTAAGGGAAGTATTTTGAATAGATTTTTCTAATGAGTTAAGTTTATTTAGATGACTAGAAGTTACTAGTATATTATTAAAGTTATTAATAGTGAATATTATTAAGGTAATAAGGTAGAAAGGTAGTAGGAGATATATTATAAATCTAAGCCTTAAGGTTTATATAGGATATTACTATTAGGATTCTATATAAACTACTACCCCTAGAGTTTAATAAAGAATTTTCACCTTAAGTATAAACTCTTTAAGTTTTATATAACTCTATTAAAATACTACTAAAGTATCTCTTATAGCTAGCCTCTAATATATAATGATATAATACTAATACTAACTAGTTAGTAATACTTATTACTAGCTATTAATAGTCGCTAGCTATTAATAGCTATTAGTAAGAATTAATAGCTAGTAGTAGTTATTATAAATAGTTTATATAACTAGTAGGAATACTAATTATACTTACCTACTATATAATTTAAACCTACTACTCTTACTATAAAATAGTAAAAGCCAGCTAGATATTAAACTACTACGTCAAGTAGGAATATATATATATATATATATCTTATGATTTAAATATAGATACTATAAGCAGAGAGAACTAGTTATATATTATTTATATAATTAATTAATTATAATATTAAGTATTTATAAAGCAATACTAATTAGTAGTATTTTACTACTATTAGTATTATTTATTAATATTCAAGTATACATTAATAAGTTATAATCTAAAGGAATAGAGTATAATATCCCTCAGGGAAATCTCTAGAAATCTATATAGTAAAACTAGATAACTCAAATTCATTATAATTATATACTATTTTAAGATAGTAATATAACTTCTAGAAGTCTATATAGTAGGAATAGAAAAGGAAAGTGAATTTATAATAACTTATTAATTTAATGTTATTTGTAATTATTATATAACAAGCTAGTAATTGAAATGTCTATTAGCGTATTAAAGTAAAAGTATAATAATAAATATAGTAAGATTAAAATAAATAGGAGAGAAGGATCTATAGCAAACTACTATTTCTTATTACTATTTCTTGATATTTTACATATACTTAATAAGTCGAGAGATAATAAGATATTAATTTAATAGTTCTAGTACTATAATATATTTTATTCTAATAATAATAACTTAGAAGTTAAATATTATTTAAGTTTTAAGATTATGTTCTAGTATTTAAATTCATTTGAAATACTATAATTATAAGAAGAAAGGAATCTTGAAAGGAAAGTATTGTTTTTTTAATAAGCAGATCTTAAGAAGTAATATTATTATATCATAAGTAGTAACAGGTGGGTTAGTACTACCCCTTTAAATCAAGTAAGCTATTCTTTAGTACTATGAGTAGTTAAAAGTAGTTTTATTTAATAAATATAGATATATGAGGAAAGAAGACTTGTATATAAAATTACTATTTATAGACTTTTATAGTAATAGAATGGCTAATTATATAGCTATATATATTTTTATAATACCTAGACATTATTCTATAATAATTACCTATAATTAAAAGAAGAAGCTATTCTCTTATAGTCTTACCTTCTATTTAGTCTGAATTGTTATATTCTAAGTAATTACTACGATTATTAATACTTATCATATTATTATTAATATAATTATTAAAGTTGTTAGAAGTATTATTATTATTATAATCATTAGGTATATTATAGTTACTCATACTTACCATATTAATATTACTTTCAGGAGTATTAGAAATTTTATTTTCAGAGTTTTTAGAACTATATATATCTTTGGTAAAAGTTAGTCTTAAGTTATTATTATTATTACTATTAGTATTATTATTATTATTATTATTATTATTATTATTATTATTATAAGCCTAACTATACACAACGTAGAAACTAGTACTACTAGTGCTAGTATTACTTTTACCTTATATAGAGGTATAATTTCTACTATCTTGAATTTGAATCAATACTATAGATTGTAGAGAAGTATAACTACTGTTATTAGTATTAGAAGAAGTATAACTATTATAACTATTATATATAATAGGTAATATTAATAATGTTAATTACTATAGTAGTTACTATAGGGTTAATTACTATGGTAGTTATTATCGCAGTAGTTAAAGTATTAACTACTATAATACTTACTATATTTAATAAATAATAATATTTTTATTATTATTCTACTTTCAGACTAAGGTCTATATACAAATGTAGCTTATCTAGTAGTTCTAGTTAGCAATTAGATAAGGATAATATACTTAATAAGAAGAAATGAAAGAAAGATATTATTAAGTTTAAAGCTTGTATCTCACTAAACTAATTAAAAGGGGTTTTATAAATAAAAGAATATAGTAAGTATTATTTGTTTTGAAGAATAAAATAGTTTTTGCCTTATAACACCTTTAGTAAAAATAATATAATTTAACTTTAGCTTTACAACTTATTATAAATGAACTATAGTAGTTACCTTACTAAATAAATTATAACAATAACTTCATTATTTAAATAGATATATTAATCATACTACTTCGTTTTATAGAATAAGTAGTAATAAATAGGTTAGTATTACTCTTTTAAGTTGAAAAGCTATTTTTTAGTATTATAAGTCGTTAAAAGTGGCTTTATTTAATAAATCTAGATATATGAGGAAAGAAGACCTTTATATATAACTGCTATTTATAAGCTTTTATAGTAATAAGACGGCTAATTATATAGCTATACGCGCTAATATAATCCCCAGAAACTATTCTATAACAAATAGAAATAGGTTAATACTTTAAGATAAGAATAGCTATTCTCATAATACTTCCTTTCTATAGAATATATATTTATAATAAGTATTCTATAAGAATATGTGGCGAATGGATATGTTTATAATATTATAATAAATAAAGCTAAAGTTAAAAGAATTATGAAACTATTATCTATTATTCTTATTCTTAAGTATTCTCTAAGGAATTATTTATATATTAATAATATAGAGGATTAAATAATATTACTTATTAACAATATAAGAAGTATTAAATAGATATGTGAATATATAACTATTTAGTTTAATAAATCTATTATATATTTTAGAGAGTTTAAGAAAAGCTATTCGATAGCTAATACTAAGATTTAAAGTATAAAGAAAAAGAATAATTATAAGAAGTAGTATAAAGGAAGAATAATATATTTATTAAATAGAATAAAAACTATTACCTATTTCATAAGTATAGTAATTCTTACTTTGATATTTTGCTTCTATAAGATATTAAGAAAAGGTATTATTCTATATATTTATAGATATATATATAATAATCTATAATATCTATTTTTTATGTCTTATTGTTTCTATTTATTGGTAGCAGTACACCTTTATAGTTATAAATAAATAGGTTTGATTGATATCTATATTAATTTTAATTGTATTCTTAACTAGGTCAATCATACTATCTCTTTTATATATTCTCAAATATAATAATTAGATTAAGAATTATCTTAAAGAATTCCTAGGAGTTTAAATTAAAAAATATATCTAGAATTCTATCAGACGGATACTTCTATTTAAGAGTTCTAATCTATTTAAGAAATATATATATCTCTACATTTATAGCTCTTGGAGAAATACTTATATTTAACATGAAGTAGAACTATATTAATAATGAATATTCTTTTTTTTTTTATTTCCAATTATATTTTCCTCTTTAGATCTTATTGATACTTTTAAAGAGATATAAGATAGATGTAATATAATAGTCTATATAAATAAGTATAGAAAGTATTTTAATAAATTAGAATAAAGGTTTTAATTAGTATATATTCAAAAGTTATATTTAAATAATAGAAAGAATAGATTACAGTTTTTGGTAAAGATATATATATTAGAAATATATATTCTTACTACTATATATAAATATAAAAAAGTAGAACTTCTATCTTGAAGATTTATAAGATATTTATTAAGAATCCTTCAAAACTTAGAAAAGATCTATTTTAATATAATAGAAAGAGAGAGTTTAAGATTACTTAAGAGCTATTTTACTAATAGAAAGATGTACTTCTTTATAAATAAGAAGATTATAAAAAGTAATTAATGGAATTACTTAATAAAGATTTACTAATCTAATAAATAGAAGAAGGTATCAAATATAATAAGAAGAACTATTAATATTTAAAACAGGAAATTAAGAAATAATTAGGATATATTAAATAACTTTAAGAAGTTAGAAGGTTTATATTTATTATAAATTAACAACGTGTTATATTGAATAATTTAAGAGTAGAAATAATTCTAACTCAAATAATATTATTAATTTCAAATGTTACAGTATAATTGATATTAAACTTATAACTAGTTAGATTGAATATTTAAATAATAATATTTATTTTATAAAGTATTATTATAAGAAATAATACTAGTCAGAGGGAATAATAATTGAATATATAGAAACCTTTAAGGTTCTATATATGTATTAAGAGAAATTGTTAGGTATTTTTAAAATAGTATATTACTTCCAATTACGTCTTTGAAAAAGTTAAGATATGATTTAGTCAGATGTATTAATTAAACTAGAAACATATAAGAAAGAGTTATAACACTTCCAAGGATAGAACAAAAATATCTTTCTCTGAATATATTAATTATAATATTCAATAGAACTCTTTAGGAAGAATATTTAGTAATATATCAATTAAATAAATATATATGTATATACTATTAGCTTTCAATTATATTAATTACAAATGATCTTTTTATTGTTTAAATAATTATTATAATTAGAAATATATTTGAAATCCTTATAACTTATTATAATTATCATAAGTAATAGAAGAATATAAGCTTCCAGATCTATCTTGAAAAATAAAATTATATTAGTATAATATAACATTTAAAGTAATAATAAATAGGATTAATTTATTTAGATACATCTATTTACATTCTTAAACTTTATAAGAGAAAGGTAATAAAACGATATATATAATTATATCTTAAATATATAATTTCATTAATATTATTTATCATATTCTTAATAAGATAAACCTAATTATCAAGACGTTAGATAAATAAATTATAGAGATCTTGAGAAGCTAATAATAATAATTTCAATAGAACAATAATTATGTTATAGGTTATAATTAATCTCTAGTTAATTATATATATAATAGCTAAAGGTATAGTTAATACTTAAACAATTTATAATTATATTGATTTCTATATTTATTAGTTAATAATAGTACCTTAAGATTACCTTATAAAAACTTTACCGTAGACATATATATAATAAATACTAAATATACCTAAAGCTAGTCATAAAATACTAATTGATAAAGTATATTACTAAAGAATGAAAAGTAATAATACTATATTTTAAAGAGATATTAACTATTAATATAGAATTAATAATAAAAATAACTATTTATCATAATAATATCATATTAGTAGAAATAGCTATAGAGATATTAAACAATAGTATGAATAAGATATTAGAAAAAGTCTTTATAGAAGTCTATTTAATAATTATAAATAGTACAAATAGAATACGTAATTTTAGAAGACTTAGAGAAATAATTTAAAATTATATTTATTCCTATTTTATAATACTAATTGAATTAGAAACCTTCTTAATTTTAAAAGTCTCTAAAATTATATTTAAAAGTACTTTTTTAAATATACAGATAAGAGTATTATTTACTAGAAATATATAAGAATTTGAAGCTTGCTGGAGAATTATATTTAATTCTTAATTAAATAAGATTATTTTAAAAGTAAATATAAGATTTCAATAAAAGTAACGTTTTATAAATCTTAATATAACTTAAATTCTTATTTAGTTTTAGAAATATCAACTTAAATATTATTTTAATAGTTCTTCTATTTCGTTTTACTTTCTCTAATATAAATTAGTTCTAGATTTAGTTCAATAACTATCGGGTTAAATATAGTACTAAGGTGGTTAAAGCTATAGTAATAGGTGACTAAATAGTTGCCCTACTTATTTAGACTAATAATAAGAGAGGGATTATTATATAGATTTATCCCTATAGTATATAGCGTATATATATATACTATAACTTAGATATAGATATTATAAATAGAAATAACTAATTATATACTATTTATATAATTAATTAATTATAATATTTACTAATTATAAACTAATACTAATTAGTAGTAATTTATTACTATTAGTATTATTTACTACTATTTAACTATAGATTAATAAGGAATAATCTAAAGAGATAAGATTATAATACTTCTTAAGAAAGTCTCTAGAAGCGTATATAGTAAAAATAGATAAATTTAAAAAAGATTATAATACTTCTTAAGAAAGTCTCTAGAAGCGTATATAGTAAAAATAGATAAATTTAAAACTATTATAATTATATACTACTCTAAAATATTAATATAACCTCTAGAAACCTATATAGTAAAAGTAGGGAAAGAAGGCGAACTTATAAGGATTTATTAACTTAATATTATTTATATCTACTATATAATAAACTGATAACTTAAATTTATACTAACTTATTAAAGCAAAAATATAGTAATAAATATATTACAGATTAATATAAATAAAAAAGAAGAATTTATAGTAAATAAACTACTATTTCTTATTATTATTTTTAGATATTTCTTATATATTTAATAAGTAGAAAGATAATAAGAGATTAATTTAATAATTATAATACTATAGTATATCTTATAATAAAACCCCTAATAATAATAATAATCTAAGAACTAAAAACTATCTAAACCTTAAGATTTAAATTATAATAAATAAGCTATTTTATAATAAGAGAAAGAAGAATTAAAAAGAAGTTTTATTTATTAAGTAAAGAGATTTCAAGTATTAATATAGAGGAATTAGTAATATAAAATAACTATAGATATTTTTAATATATCTCTTAAGTATTCTATAAATAATTATAATAAATATCCTATAAGGAAATTAAAGAATTAGTAAATTTATAATATTATAATAAGAAATATGAAAGACTAAAAGTATTATAAAACTATTATTCTTTATTCTAATCTTTAAATTATTCCTAAGTATTCTTCTATATAGTAATAATATAAAGAACTAATTAATATTACTTATAAATAATATAAGAAGTATTAAATAGATATCTAAATACATAATTATTTAGCTAATTATAATTATAATATATTTAAGAGATCTAAGAGGGAAGATACTTAATAGCTAATAGTAAGATCTAGAATATAAGGAAGAGAGATAATTATAATAAATAGTATAAGAAAAAGAAATATAAGTTAATAAGAAAAAGTAAATATTACTACCTATTTGATAAATATAACAACTTTTATTTTTAAACCTACTTTCTATAGTATACTAAGAAAAAGTACTATTTTATTTATTAATAGATATATATAATAATAACTTATAATACTTATTCTTTATCTCTTATTATCTCTATTTATTCTTAGTAATATATTTATATAGTTATACTATATAACTATAGTTAAAAAGATTAGTTTAATAATAATACTAATTATAATACTACTCCTAGCCTCTAACTATATTATCCTATGTATATTATTCAATATATTACTAAATATAATAATTATAT